>CBVK0100603693.1:0-16614 GCA_900067695.1 Picea abies | reverse complement strand
TTCTCTTCTTATATATATATAATTTATTATTTTTGTCACCTGTTTCGGGTGAGTCAATTTCTTGATACATGACCATCTGTTTTCTCCTTTTGTTGTTTGGGTTGTAAGCCAGAATCCTGTAAGAAAGAACATGAAGAGTACTTGAGATGCACATGCCAAGATTTTTTGTTTTCGCTCAACACTTTCTTAATTATGGTAATTAAAATTTTATTTGATGATTCAGCTAACCCATTTCCTTGAGGGTAATATGTGGTGGAGTGGTGTTACCCATAATTTTGGTCGTCATGATGATGTATTGATGATGGTGTACTACCTTCATCTCTTTCCAAAAATCACAGTTTTGAGGAATGTTCGCAGTCTGCCAGTATATTTTCCTGCGAGAATATATGATTCTCGTAGGCTGCCTAAAGCCAGGGTGCGAGAAGTTTGCACTGTGTTGAACTGCTAGGGTGCGAACTCTTTCTAAAGAGGGGAAAAAGATGAATTCTCAAAGCTTCTAGAAGGGAATCTTCTAGAAGGATGAGATGGCATTCGAATGATTATCCTAGTACTGGATTCCCTGATATTTTGGGATCATTCTTATCTAAGTAACTAATTCATTCTCTCCTATATATTGAGAGAATTCTCATGGAAAAAGTTAGAAGCAAACAAGGTCAAATAAGACATTGGAGAATTGGTGAAAGACTGTGTGAAGGACTGATGCTACAACAACTAGGAAACTCCAGCAAGTTTATCAAAGGTGGTTGATCTTCTTCATACAAGTGAGAAAATGTGTGTGTCAGAGCCAAGGGTCATCGAAAGGAATTTTGTAACATTAAGGCTCAGGTTGTAATCTTTACTTTCCATCAATATGATACAGTAATATGTCCCTTTCCCATAAAGCTAGTTCCACTTTATTGTATAACGCCTTGATCATATACATAGATTAATTGTTGAATAGATTGTGCTTTCTTCACTTTGGTTGGTTTGTGTTGTCTTGGTCTTGGCTGCACAAGAGCACTGGAGAGAAGCAGGAGAAACAAAGACTATAGGAAGCGATTATAAGGTATGACACTTGTTCTTGCCTCCTAGTTCATTCGATAGTCAAAATCTAGGGAAAGAGTATTATTCTGTCTTGCTTTGTTCTAGATCCAGGTGGATCTAGGGAGATCGGTTTGTGTCCACACTTACGGATTTATCCAATAACAAAATTAGCGAATCCACTGGGGAATAATCCCATTTTCTTGGTGGCTTTTTGTGTTTTTCTGTGGCCATTTGCTCTGGTTTCATTTTTCTCCTGTCATATCAGTCTCTGAGTCTTCAGGATATCTTGATATATCGTTTGAGTCCAGAAGTCTTTTCCAATTTTACTTCATTTTTTAAATTTTTGACTATGTTCTGGCATTCTCGCACTGTACTCCATTGCAACCTGCGAGAATAGGTAGAGTTCGCACTCTGCCTTTAGGTTTCAGTGCGAGGTTCTCGCATCCTGCTAACGAGTTACCTGCGAGAATCAGTGATTCTCGCACTATGTTATATAGCCTGCCTGCGAACACTCTTGTTCAAAAATTTCATTTTAAGTTTTGGCATTTTTAACTGCCCAGATCAGTTTGATTGCCTCTGGTGAGTTTCTTGGACCTCTATTTGGTATCTTTCTTGTCTTCGTTTGCATGCTAGAACAGTCTTAGGGTTTCAAGGATTTTCTTGACATTTTGGACTTGACTTTTGTTTCTTGGCTTTTCTTGGCAAAACCATTCTCTCTGACTCCAGAATCTAAGTGAGTTTGATTAGTTAAGATCCAGTGATTGGTTGAAAGTTAAGTTTGCTTGGTTTTATCATTTGCTTTTGGTTTGAAAGATCATTTTCTTTTGCATTTGAAAAAGATTAAAATTGGTTTGCTCTTTATTTTTGCTTTCATTGAAAGAGTAGATTGGGTTATTTGCTTGTTCGTTGATTTGATTTTCTGTGCTCTCATTGGCATAGTGAGGGTCGTCCTTTTTGGAAAGTGAACACAAGGTTTTTCTTTCAAAAAATTGTTTTTGTCTTTAAAAAACATTGAAAAAAATCAAATTATTGAGTTTTTGAAGTATTTGAAAAAGACACAATAGAGAATTTTCATTTGATAAATGATTGTTTGTGTTGGCGTTTGAAAGGAAATTGTGCATTGAAGTTCAAGGTTGATCTAGAAAACTTCTTCTCTCTCCCATACATAGGCTTCATTGAATGAAAAGCGATAAATTTCATTCTCATCTTTGCATTGTTGGGTCAGAGTCATACAACATGAGTTTCATTTCCGTTACCTTTGAGTAAACTACAGCCTTTAATAACACTACGTAATCATAAAATTTATCTAGTAACTCTTTTCTAGGGCTCTTTTACACCAACATCTAGCTAGGCTAGCGCTTTGGAGTAGGAAGAGAGATACACTCTCCAAAAGCATAAAACACGCAATAGCATCTTCTGTTAGGGAGTGTTAAATTCCATTTGCAACATCTTGTCCTGGGAAGCCCTTCTCACACAAGGGTCAAGCACGAGGTCACATTGGTATTGGCAGAGTTACTCACCCTGCTTTGTTGATACCAATGTAGAGATTTCACATATTATGGGGATCGCTCGGAGGTATACCCACAATGATGAGTGGAAGCCTTTTGAGTTGATTTCGGGCTAGATACCTTGCCCTTGCGTGTGGATCGGACTGTTGACTGTTCCCCCAGGCTTTATTGTTGTTACTGGTGACCTTAGTGGCCTCTCTCTCTAGGTTCTTACCCGAGGTGACTGTGGAGGGGAAAGTCTTCACGGTACCTGGAATTGACGTTGACCAAACTCACTCGGGCTCCTTGGAGGGTATACCCACGATTATGTGTGGGAGCTTGCACCAGAGTGTAAGTCCATTAAGTAGGTCGTCAGCGTAACTTTTCCTCCCTAGCCCCTCCCCTTCTCGTCTCATTGTTGCAACGTTGGATTTCATCACCAACTAGTGGCTTCGAAATTAGAAGGTCTTTTTTGCCTGGTGATTGCTTCCTAGATTTTGTTTATTAGCACGTGTTGTTTGTTTCTCGAAGTTGACCATAGGATTTTCTTCGTGGAGCTTGTTACTCATTTACAATAGCTCCCCCACATCGTTCACATAGAATGCAGGGTTTATCTCTAGAGCATCTGGACGGTACACAACCCTTGCCTACAGCTACACCTGAGGGCTCTCCTCGGGAAGGTGAAGCTGCAGTTGTTACCACACCGCAAGTGGAATCAACTGACTCTCTAGAACCTTTTCAAATTACCAATAATAGAGAGGACTTTCGAATTCACCGTGGTGAACGACCCTTTATGTAATTAAATTCTTCTGGAGAACTTGTTGCTACCTCTTCTGGATCACCCGTTGGGCCTTTTCCCGGTGTAGAAGGCCAAGATCCTTTTTGGTCTGTCGGTGATTTCCACAGGACCCTTTTTAGTCCTGGTTCGCCTGTGGTCTCTGAAATCAACCCTCTGGTATTTCCTAAGACAGAGTCTGTACTAGTGAATACTACTTATACCTTTACTCTCCCTACCGAGATGGCCCATCTCACGAATACTACGAGTGTCCCTACCGGGTTAACTACTGTTGGTCTTGCTCCTATAAACACCCAGCGAATGCCCAATGTCATTCCAACACTACCACCCGGGTACCATACGTTGAATGCTTTGTTGAATGCTTTGTTGAATGCTTCTGTTCCAACACCTCTGCAAACCCCTACCGGTTCTCCAGGTGGTCCTTCTTTTCCTGGGCATCCTATTCCTAGTTTTATTCCGACACTCCCTCAATTTCCTTCTGGCAATCCTAATCCTAGTGACATTATATCGTCCATTACACCAAACTTGCAGATTCCCATTGGTGGACAAGGTGGCACAATTCAACCTCCTCTTATTGGACACATTCCAGTTACTACACAACCTTCGATTGGGACACAACTTTTGGTTGGAACACCACTTATGATAGGGGGACCAACCCCACCTTTTGGACAAAATATACCTTCTGCTTTGGCATAGTATTGGAATCAGATGCTACAAAATCTTCCTCAAACGACTGGGGGGCAACAGCCTGTCCCTACTATAGGCCAACCATATCCAGGTATACCCAATCCTATTTGGGGTCAGGGTCAAAATGCTCAAACTCAGGTCCCTGCTCAAACTCAAGGTTACAATCCTTGGAACTACTATCCTCTTCAACCACCACCGAATCAGCCTGGGTATTCCCATTATGGGCAGACTGCTTATGGTCCTACTGGTTTGCCAACAGGACTTCCACCCCAAATCCACCAGTACCCGCAGGTGAATCGATAGTTGCCTTTTCTTGCTACTTTGGATTTGTCGGATTTGTCTAGGATTTTGAATGATCCTATTCATCACTCTCCCCAATGGCTTGTTATTCCAGCCAAGCTTCCATCGAACATCCCTAAATTCGACGGCAAAGTGGGAGAGGACCCAAATAATCACGTTATGACTTTTCACCTATGGTGTTCATCCAAATCATTGATGGGTGACTCTATTCATTTACGTCTTTTTCAACGAACCCTTACCGGTTCTGCTGCGAAGTGGTATATTGAATTGCCACGAGGTTTCTTCTCTGATTTCAACACTCTCGCTATGGCCTTCCCTACACATTACCAGTTATCGATCCGTTATGATACCGGGACTGATATTTTGACTTCCTTCAAATAAACTAAAGGCACTCATATATCTGATCATATTCATGAGTGGCGAAGACGTCGACGTCTCATTAAACTTGAACTCCCTGATCAATTACTGGCAGAATGGTTTACGAAATCCTTTGTGAATGAAATTGGTAAGGACATTGCCATGGGTGGCATTGTCACGGAGGAGCAAGCTATAAGTCATGCTCAATATCTTGATCTCGTTTATTCGTAAACGGGAACACTTTACGATTTACTACCTGAATTACCTCATCCTGGTACTTCTAGCACTTCAACTGCTCCAGCTGCCTCGCATGCAGCTGATGGTGTGATTGGTACTACCCAAGCCCACTCACATTCTGTTTCAAGCACAACCCCTAAATCTACTTCTTCTAATGTTCAAAATGCTCTGTCTCCTGCTACTCCCACCAGTAAAACTTCTGAGGTAAACGTTGTTCAATCTACCCCAGCTGGTAAAAACAAATCTAAAAAGGGGAGAGGCAAGAATAAGGAGGGAAAAAATAATAATCAAGAAGAGAAAACTAAAACCACTCCTGTTGAAGATTGGGATAAGCGCAAACCATGATACCCTTGCCTTATATGTGGTGACGATCACTACACAAAGGATTGTCCACAACGTGTCGAGGTCACGAAGTTCCTTCAAGGAGCACTCAAACCATCTACACCGGCTGTCTTGTCCCAACCCTTCCCGTCTCAACAGCAGGCTCAGTTGGTCATTCAAGGCCAACCCTCCTCTTCTACGACATCATATGTTTTAATGTGTACAGGTGATTCTAAGAAAACAACGTTGCACTCACAACTAGAGCCAAATATTATACTCCATCTAAGGAGAAGGTTGATGATGTCCCTCTTGATTTGGTCCAACCCTCTCCCATGACTCCACCTACTAACGGTCCTCTTCATCTCGAACGACCGAGCCTTGATACAGTTCTAAGACCACCCCCAAAAGGTGTCGTTAGGAAATCAACTTTCAATCCTCATGCTCGTGTGGCCCAGAGCTACAACATTGTTGAAGATCTGACCCAGGCACCTTCAGCGATGTCATCCCTTGAAGTCCTTCAGTCTTGTCCTGCACAAAGGAAGGCACTGTTGAAAGCTATAGGTGGAATTGACCCGACAGATACAAATTTAATAGTCTTTGACTTGGATGATCATATTCCATGGTTACCCCCACAACTCGCATTCCAGATACAAGTTGTTGTCTCTGACAAGAACATTTGTCGAACTGTTATCGACGAGGGTGCCTCAACGTGTGTAATGTCTTTTGTTTGTTGGAAAGACATTGTCTCTCCTCCCTTGAATGAATCACAAAACACTCTCAAAGCCTTTAATGGCTCTGGTTTTAAGCCTTATGGTGTTCTTCCTTCGTTGCCTATCACACTAGAAGGTAAAACGGTCCAAGTCGAAGTGGAAGTATTTGACGCTCCCCTTGATTATAATCTTCTACTTGGCCGTAGCTGGATTGATTCCATGCACGCCATTGTTTCAACACTTTTTCATGTAGTACGTTTCCCTCATCAAGGAAAGGTTGTTACCGTTGACCAACTCGCCTTCTTCAATTCTGATACACGTACCGGCAACGTGTCGTTTATTGCTAAAACCCCACCGGGTTATGAGAACATCGGTGTAGGCCTTTTAAAGGATTCCTCATTAATGGGTACTTTCCCCATTCCACCACCCGATCTTCCACGCCCATCAGTTTCTTCTATCAACGTAATCTTTACCGTGCCTCACGAACTTCTGGCGTCACATGACCCTTGGATTGTCCCTGACCCTGGAGATCACCTTCGTTTCAGCGACGTAATGTCATTAAGTCCGGTTGAGTCTGCTTATCAAGCCATTCAATCGGCAACACCTTCTACCTCCTCTCTTGATGATTTGTCTTCCGATCCTTTTCGTGTTTTTTTTCCCACTGACGAGATGATCATGTCCATCATCGAAGACACCCTGTGGGATGATGGACATCATCGTTCCATACTTCTTCTAGAGCAACAAACTCTTGAGAACTACCAACAAATTTCGACTCCATCGACCATTGTTGTCATTTCGACGGTTCCCGTGACTTCACACGATGTGTTTGTTGAAGGGAACTTAAGTAACATATCGCCCACAATTCCCATTGACATATCCATTAAACCTGGGATTGTTGAAAATGTTCATATTGGAGCTTCGTGTTCTTCCGACGAAATCGTCACCTATACGTCTCTGTTCAAAGAATTTCGTGACATCTTCGCCTGGAGCTACGAAGAGATGCCAGGTATCGACCCTGCTATTGTTGTACATGAGATAAAGTCATACCCTGGAGCTAAACCTATCCGGCAACGCCTTCGTCCAGTCCACCCACGTAAAGCGGCGGCTATCAAGCTCGAAGTTGAAAAACTTCTAAAAGCCGGCTTTATTTATTCGGTGGCTCTTACAGAATGGGTTTCTAATCCTGTCCCGATTGACAAGAAAGGTGGTAGTATTCGTGTATGTCTTGATTATAGGGATATTAACAAAGCTTGTCCCAAAGACAATTTTCCTACCCCTTTCGTCGACCAAATTGTTGATGACTGTGCCGGAAGTGAAATCTTCTCTCTCATGAATGGTTTCTCTGGCTATAATCAAATTAACATTGCTCCCGAAGACCAACATAAGATTTCTTTTATTTGTCCTTGGGGTACTTTTGCCTATAGGAAACTCCCTTTCGGACTTAAGAACGCGGGCACTACTTTCCAATGTGCTATGTCATATGCTTTTCATGACATTAAGCATATCGTTCAACCCTATTTGGACGATTTACCAGCTCATTCTATGAGCAGAGTCGATCACCCTAACCACCTCCGAGCTATTTCCGTTCACTGTCAGTTCTATCGTATACGTCCAAATCCTCATAAATGCATTTTTTTGCGTAGAATCCGATTGTCTTCTAGGTTTTATCGTTTTGCGTCAAGGGATCCGGGTGGATCCTATTAAAGTTGAGGCTATTCTTAATCTTCCTCCTCCTTCTACACTGCACCAGTTGCAAAGTTTGCAGGGGAAAGCAAACTTTCTTCGTCATTTCATCCCTAATTACGTCGAGATTACTCGTGGTTTTACGCGGCTACTAAAGAAATATTTAGAGTTTGTCTGGGATACCATTGCCAACAATGCTTTTGAGGCTTTGAAGTTGTCCCTCACGTGGGCTCTGCTTCTCTTTCCTCCCGATTATAGTCATGATTATTTTCTTTATCTTGCTGCCTCAGAGTATACTATTGGCATGGTTCTAGTCCAAGAGGATGATGCGCACGATGAACATGTTATTTATTACTTGATTCGAAGTCTTACATCAACTGAAATCAAGTATCAACATGTTGAAAAACTGGCCTTGGCTACCGTTCAAGCCGTCCAACGCTTCCGGCATTATATCCTCTCATGGAAAACTACAGTGATTTCTCATTGCAACCCTATGCAACACATTTTGACACGTCAATTGTTGGGGGGCAAATACTCCAAATGGATTGTCATACTCCAGGAGTTTGACTTGGAATTTGATCGTGCCACGTCTAAGAAATCCTTGGTTTTCGCTGAGTTGATATGCGATTTTCCTCATTCTGCGATGAAAAATGTAGCAGTAGATTCATTACCCGATGAATCTCTTTTCCTTATTAGCACTGATGATATTTGGTATGGGGATATCATTATATATCTCCAAAACCATACTTTTTGGTTTGCTTTGTCTATTACTGAACATCGTCGCATACGCTATCAAGCTCATCAATACATTATCCTCGGAGATACTCTTTACCGTCAGGGAATTGACTCTGTTTTTCATCGTTGTCTGACGTTTGATGAAGCCGAGAAAGCTATGAATGACTGCCATTCTGGAGCATGTGGTGGTCATATGTCTGGGTATGTTACTACCCAGAAGATCTTACGCGCAGGATATTTTTGGCCTTCTTTGTTTAATGACTGCATTACTGTCATTTAGCAATGCCATGCCTGCCAGACCTACAATCACAAAATTCAGTCACATCCTACTTCTCTTCATCCTATGGTCTCAGTTGGTCCTTTTGCAAAATGGGGCATCGATTTCATGACATGTCACCCTCACTCGGCTGGGGGGCATGGTTACATCATTTTAGCTGTTGATTACTTTACAAAATGGGCCGAGGTGATGCCGAAATTCGATAATACTGGAAAGACCGCAGTGTTGTTTCTTTTTAATCATGTCATAGCTCGTTTTGGTGTTCCTCAAGCTATCGTAACCGATCACAGTAGTCACTTTAGGAATTTTATGATGTCGGAACTTATGGAAAAGTTGGGTCTTCGTCATGATAACTCAACGCCCTATTATCCACAAGCTAATGGTCAAGTCGAAGCAATCAACAAATTTCTTATAACTATGCTTCGACGGATGATAGGAATCCATAAAACAAGTTGGTACACAATGTTGTTTTCAGCGTTGTGGTCATATCGGACATCTGTCAAATCCGCTACTGGGTTTACGCCTTTTCGATTAGTCTATGGTGTGGAAGCCATTCTTCCTATAGAATGCGAGATACCCTCTCTGAAGCTAGTTGTCGAACTCTTACCCAACACTTCTGCTGAAGAAGAGCGTCTATTGTATCTAATGCAATTAGACGAAACTCGACGTGACGCCACTCTAGTAATAGAAGCCCAAAAAAAACGTGTCAAGGCACAATATGAAAAGCATGTCAAGCCTCGTGTTTTCTCTGAAGGTGATCTTGTTCTTCTCTATGAACGGGATTGAGATGTGTTAGGAGCTGGGAAATTCGAACCAATGTGGCGAGGTCCTTATATTGTTTGTCGAGTTTGGAAAAAGGAGCATATGAGCTGGTAGATTACGATGGTATCCCTTTGAGTGAACCTAGGAATGGGTTGTACTTGAAGAAGTACTATGCATAAATCATTTGTGCACAAGTACCTATATTTTAATGTATCATACTTTGTGTGTGTTACTATAGTTTTCTTTTGTCATTATCTGGTCTCTACCCTTATGTGACATTGTGTTTGATTTCCATATGTCGAAGTTTTCGCTACCCTATATTGGCTTCGCTGATGGCGCTAGCTGTAGTACTCGGAACCTTGCATCTGTTGTGTGGGCAATATATGCCCCAAAAAACAAACTTGTATCTTTATGAGGTGTGTGCCTCGACCGTGTGACCAACAACATTGCAGAGTATAGTGTCGTTATTGAATTATTGGTTGATGTTATCTCAGTTGGAATTCGTCATTTGGTTGTGTGACTTGACTCACAGCTTGTAGTACTACAGCTAAGTAATATCTACTCTATTCGAAGTCCTACTTTGTTACGGTTTTATTTGTGAATTCGCCTCTTGGAACGGTATTTTGATCACATTGAATATTAGCATATTCCTAGATGTCTAAATACATTAACAGATGCATTGGCTAATTATGTATTGGACTGACATTTGAATTATTTGTAAATCAAACACATCAAAATTCATACAATATAAAGTACACCGGTAGAAGGCGTCTGTATATATAACGATCAAAAGGTTTTTTACAAAAAGTTTGTCCGAAGACCAAAATGTCAAAAATGGAAGATTGTAGCTTCTACAAAGTGACGTTCACGGTAACACATGACTTCCCTAGAAACCCTATGGAGCAGTCGACTCATAGCTGCTAATACCCCTACAGTGTGACGTTGATCGCATCATGGAACCTCTTCCAGAGTCATATCTGGAATGTCTACTGTCAGGCCCTCTAAATTCTGTTCCACCACCTGATAATCTTCAGCATATTGTGGTGTTGTTGCTGCTGCCTCTCCTCGCCTCTGGATAGGAGAAGTGCCACGAGGTCTATATGGTCCAACATCTATGTTATCAACAAATGATTTTGTATTAGTCTTTGGATGAATATATAAAACCAAAAACATTGGAATATGATAAAAATTCAAAAACATTTAAAAAGAGAAAATGTGTGTAATTCTTACCAAGGTCACCCCATTGAGTATCCTCTAGTAGTGCTAAGTCTGTATCTCCTTGGAAATCCAACCTGGCATAAGCATAGTCATCGACCATCAACATTTGGGTTTGCAGTCACTCAAAGAAAATATCGTCATACTTGACGATCGGTCCTGCTACGTGCCGGGCCATGAGCCGACACCATCTCAACATCCTTGGATCTCTAGGACCCGGAATGTTCCACTCAACCTGTAGTCTAAATACGGGGACCCTCTCAAGAAAGAAGGACACTAACAAATATCCATACCCGAATTGCTTCAGGTTACCACGTCTGCATTTAGTCAATTGTTTTTTGATACTGCGAAGCACGGCATCTGCCCAGTTGAATACTTGAGGCTCAGTACACTCGATGGCGTACTGGAAGTAGCTCTGTAATGCCATATGAGGAGTAGAACTCCTAGCCGTCCGAGCTATAGTGAAAAGGATAGTTCGGAGGGTCAAATCTCGTACCCCCCAGATAGCCACTTTCCCTTTCTGTCTCTCAGCCTCGGGAATGCAATATTTATTGCAGTACTCACTCATCTTTAGCCCACCACCTCTACTAACGGTCAGGCTGACATAGTATCTGCGTCGGGACAATCCAGTCAAAAATTATATGTCCTCAATGTCTATGGACAATGTATGCGCTCCCACATGAAAAACTTGCTGATCTGGGTCCCACATACGAACCAAGTACTCTAGTAATCTGACTTGGGCTCTCATGCCCGGGATGCGAAAGTATTTCAAGAGCCCACAATCTCTCAATGCAGCTATGGTAGGAGGATGATTCTCGGCCATTGCATTATCCTCTTCATGTTCCCTTTCACGCCACTCAGGCACCATGTTGCTAGTCAAATATCTACACAAGGAGCATAAAAGAAAGATTAATGACTTTTTTCATGATCTAGATCTTTTTCATTGACTAAAAAACTTTAAAAAATTTGGACTTTGCGGTTCTCGCAGGTGCCCCATTAACACAGTGCAAGAACCTCGCAGGTGGCTTAAGGCTCACCTGCGAGAACGCATCATTCTCATAGGCCCCATATGGGCGGCCTGCGAGGATGCCAACGCGCATGTAGGGTTCAAAAAACAACTTGAAATCGAAGAATTAACCAATGAAATTAAATATTTTAACCATGAGAATGTCAAGGATGAAGAGCTTACCTTAATGTCACATACGTCTTGTTGAATGGTCTCTTGTAGCTCCCGCAAATTGACGCCAAACTCGGAGGGTAAAAGGAGGGTTTTGGAGCTCAATAGTGGAAATGCAAAATGATGTGGTAAAAATGATTATTTACTCATTTGATTTACTTTTTACTATGTCATTTTGGATTTTTTATGCTTATTTATTGATTAAACCTAATTTCTAATATCAAAATGAGTGTAATGACTTACAGGTGTGATGACGTTGATAATTAAATACAAGGGTATGGACATATTTTTCTTCGTTATGGCGTGTTTGTGATTGTTTTTATGGTTTTTACATAAAACCTTGAGCGTCGTTTTTGTCCGTTCTTGTGCTCGTAAAAAACATGAGAACGTGGTCAAGCATACTTTTATCACTTTTTCGGGCTCAACAAGGTTATTACGAAAAAGGAACTGAGAGATTTCTCTTTTAAGTGTTTTTCTAAACTCTATAATCTTGAAAAACCTTCGAGTTTTCTATCTCTGGACTCGTTAAACAAACATTGACAGACCCGTGATGGGACCGAACCACTCCTTCTTAGGGTTCGTTAAACATACTCTGAGGGACTCATCCGAAGGATGAGCTTATATCAACAAGAATATGTTATCCTCCTCAAGTTTGCGTAAAAATAAAGAGGTACTTGCCAGATATGGTGGGGGAAAATTTGGGAAAGGGATATGTTTCATCTTCGTATTGATTGGCAGTAAGTGTCGCTCTTGAACATGACACCCCCTATTCATCATTTGAAGTCGGTTTGGGAAATCCATTTGTCTCTCATTCGATTTGCTACAAGGTCATTCCCTATGTCGTCTTTGAGTCAGTGCTGCCAAATCAATGGTCGTGTCGTTCATATGTTCAAGAGAAGTCCATCTGAAACCTATATTGAGTCGGCCATCTGCAGTTATCCATTCTCTCTATATCGGCCATCCCTGTGTCAAGTCCAATTCACATCATACTTTGTTTCACCTTCAAAATCTGTTACTCATTTCGTTTCATTGATGGGGGATACATCAAGGCCCTCCTGTGACGAGTTTTGTTTTGTCGACTTCAGCTCATTATTCGGAATCAAAACTTAGAAATTATTTGGTAACTTGGAGCTTGCATGCCTCAATGGCAGGTTTCCTCACTTTCGACAGTGGATTTACATCATTGACCCCTGATCAAAAGATTCCATCGGATGTTCGACATCAACTCATTTATTCACACTCGATGGATTGTACTATGGTACCTTGGGAGTCATTGACATCAATGGTGATTTCCCTCACACTTGTTAATGGTTTCATCATTGACCGGTAATCAAGTGGTTTCTACCATGTTCGACTTCAACACATGTAATCACATGGTTAGATTCGTACTTTGGGCAACGAGATTGAAGACCCTGGATATAATCTTTGTAATCCAGGTTGTGATGGAGTATGTATAATTTGCGACACATAGATCCACTGTGTATGTTTCGTGGCTATGATGTCTTGATTTGAAATTTCTCACATAGATCCACAGTGTATTCTGGTGGCTATGTTATATTTTGACGGCATGGATCCACAGTGTATGATTGGTGGCCATGACCCATGTCTATAATGTCATCAGTCTGTGATCTGAGTATGGGAATGCCTACCTCAGAATTGGTATATATGATATTCTGCAGATGCTTGGGTGTTCACAGGTTTCCGATTAGATGTGCTCCTGGTTCTCGACACACACATGCAGCTTACAAAGTCTATCGGTTGTCACTGATTCCAACCTCATACTTTGGGGGGCATTTTGTTACCCATAATTTTGGTCGTCATGATGATGTATTGATGATGGTGTACTCAGGCTCTTCATTGGAATTTTCTCCTGAGAAAGTTACCTTCATCTCTTTCCAAAAATCACAGTTTTGAGGAATGTTCGCAGTCTACCAGTATATTTTCCTGCAAGAATGTATGATTCTCGCAGGCTGCCTAAAGCCAAGGTGCGAGAAGTTCGCACTGTGTTGAACTGCTAGGGTGCGAACTCTTTCTAAAGAGGGGAAAAAGATGAATTCTTGAAGCTTCTAGAAGGGAATCTTCTAAAAGGATGAGATGGCATTCGAATGATTATCCTAGTACTGGATTCCCTAATATTTTGGGATCATTCTTATCTAAGTAACTAATTCATTCTCTCCTATATATTAAGAGAATTCTCATGGAAAAAGTTAGAAGCAAACAAGGTCAAATAAGACATTGGAGAATTGGTGAAAGACTGTGTGAAGGACTGATGCTATAGCAGCTAGGAAACTCCAACAAGTTTATCAAAGGTGGTTGATCTTCTTCATACAAGTGAGCAAGTGTGTGTGTCAGAACCAAGGGTCATCAAAAGGAAGTTTGTAACATCAAGGCTCAGGTTGTAATCTTTACTTTCCATCAATATGATACAGTAATATGTCCCTTTCCCATAAAGCTAGTTCCACTTTATTGTATAACTCCTTGATCATATACATAGATTAACTGTTGAATAGATTGTTCTTTCTTCACTTTGGTTGGTTTGTGTTGTCTTGGTCTTGGCTGCACAAGAGCACTGGAGCGAAGCAGGAGCAACAAAGACTATAGGAAGCGATTATAAGGTATGTAACTTGTTCTTTCCTCCTAGTTCATTCGATAGTCAAAATCTAGGGAAAGAGTATTATTCTGTCTTTCTTTGTTCTAGATCCAGGTGGATCTAGGGAGATCGATTTGTGTCCGCACTTACGGATTTATCCAATAATAGATGCCTGAGCCTAGGCCTGGAGGGTGAGTGACCGCAAGGAAGAGGAGACCTTGATAGTTCTTGAAAATTATTGGGATCATTCACAAAATGCGTATGTCAAGGAAAAATAGTGAGCCTGGATAACAAGACAACCATGTAGATACAAATCCACAAACTGCGCAGATAATTATTGTGCTAAGATTAGAAAATTTTCCTAGAAATTTTTAGGCAATGTTTTCGCATGAGACTATGATTAATGTGCTTGTTGTCCAAGGATTATTGAAAGAAAGTGACGAAGATTAAGGGTATGAAAAAGGACCTGACTGAGAAACAAGGATCAATATTTCTGAAACAGATGAATGAGAAAGGAATGACAAGTGTTTTTGATAAAGAACACCGAGGAAGGTGTTCCTTTAAGGGGGAGGGAATTGTAACACCCATGTTTCCCCCAGCTTGTAACTAATCACAAAATAGGATTACCATGTTAAGGCATGTGAATGATGTAAATGTATTATTGTTAAATTTCCCATAACTAATTGTTGGGGGGTGAAGCCTTGAAGTATGAGCCATGATATCTCTAGAGGAAAGAAATCAGTTAATAAAGAAATGACTAGTGGTTGAATTGTCAACCACCCCCATGAATAGAAGCATGGTATAGCTGCAGAATGTTAGCCCGAAGTATCGCAGAGACCAGCAGACCCGAGATTCCTTCTGACAGAAGGAACATGATAGGTCAGAAACCTTCCAAAAGAAGGGAGGTAAGATACATACACATGGAAAACAAGAGAAGAGACAACAGATGAAGAGCGCAAGCTCATAAAGGAGATGCGTGAACTGAAAGGAAGTGCAGAGACTGAAGGACCCGAACGCAATCTTGATGTTGAGGAAGCATCTGATAAACCTCGTAGGGTTATTGTGACAAAGAAAGTCTCTATGAGAGATGGCATAAACTCCCTAGTGATATCATGGCTTGGAACGGGGGTGACTAGAGTGATAAGAATGAATGCCTCTGAACCTATGGCTGTGTGGGAAGGCACACACCCATAGTCATATAGTTGGATGAAACTTGTAATAGATAAGTATTCTCATTCCCTGTGAAATTGAGCTTTAACTATGTAATAAAATTGGATATATTGAGAATGACCCAGTGATGTGCATGTTTTCTTAATGGTTATACTGTATCAATTTATTCTTGTTTAAATTGTGTATTTAAGAGAGTATGGAATTTTTGGATTGTACAAGCAAATGCTAGAGCCCTGTGGTGGCTTAAGTTAAAATATGTTGACTGCAAGTTCATCGACCTTGGGTACAGTTTTCACAGGTGCACGTCAACACACCTAGTCTCCCTGAGTCTCCAGGAGGACGGAGTCTGTTAAGATCAGGAGAGGTAGTGTAGACATGCACAGAGTCTCTATAGGGTGGACAAAAACTGAGAACTCCTTAAGTTCTAGACTTGATGAATGAGCATGAGGGGTCTGCAGAAGACCCTTATAAGTGTTAAGTTCTGGAGAAAAAGCACAAAGCTCTTAAGCCTTTCAGAGCTAATGAAGCTTAGGAAGGATAGCGAGATTGAAGTATCAAAAGGGAAAGTTCCTTCATATGGAAGATGAATGAACGAGATCTGTTCAGGAAGAACCAAGGCCTTTTGTGACCGTTGGATATGGGAAAGAAAGTGGGAGTTAACCCCTCGAGTCCTTCAGACTTCGCGAGTTCAGAAATTGAGCGAGTTCATTGTAAGGGAGGTAAAATACCCAAAGTCTCGAAGTCTCGAAGTTAATCTGGGCCTTATATCTGAGGATTCCTGAGAGCTATCATGAGCATCAGATCTAGGAGGTAGTTAGCCCAGTGTTAACCTCTTCAGGAGAATAGAGGCTTAGTACTGAAAAAAACCCTAAGAAGGAGGTAGCGAAGTAATGTGGACTGTGGATCTATGGATCCTTTGGGATCCCTCTCTACCATTCGATCGAGGGAAAGTGGGTATCATATAGAGAGAATGTGGGAATGCACGTGTTCAGTGACGATGTTTCCAAGTGTGGCGCAACAGTGGGACCCTGAAAGGAGGTTGTGAACCATCGATATGGTGTCTACATGGAGTGAGATCGGAAGAGCG
>CBVK0100603692.1:0-16614 GCA_900067695.1 Picea abies | reverse complement strand
AATACAAGGGCTAAAACCCTTATTTATACAATATCAATGACCAGAATTAGGTCAAAAAGGTTGACATGGCCAGTTACATGTAATATCCATTTTTTACATTAAATGCCATAATAAAACCCTAAATCAAGTTGTAAAGATGACATCATGCACTTTTAGGGTGACGTTAGGCCTTCTTAGGGCAACGTTTGCATCCAAGAGAAAAACGTTAGGCCTCCTTGGGCCTCTGGATCCTGCCACATGTGCCACTTGGCACACAACTGCCTCCAATGTGTCCAAAATGTTGGGTGACATCATGGACCTTCTAAGGCCTACATCATGGTGAGAATGGAAAGACCCCCCTGGGTCCAGGCCTGTCAGGCTGTCCGTGGTGGAACTTCCTTCTCTCTCTCCAATGCAAACCCCTGATCTGTCTCTGCCCCTGGCTGGGGTCTCAGCATCCAACTGGTGGGCCTTTAGCCCTGTGGAAGTCCGAACTAATCATATCCCCATGTGTACCTGTCAATCAGGTGTGGCCCTGCAACATCAACAAGTACGCCATCCATGGGCTCATAAGTCACAGGGATCATAGCAATGTCAATCACATCTAATAATCAAGTTATTTAAACATGTGCATGAAACCCCCTTTCCCAGACAAGTGCTCAAAGATGTTATGCTATTCTACAATCCAGGTTTGGAGGGGATGCTAGGATGTCCTATTGGGCTAGTGCTCATTGGATGTGGGATGTTTCTGGGTGAAGACAAATCCAGGCCATGTAAGTGGATGAGGTGGTAAGGGATGTCTGGGCAATGGATGCAGTGATGATAGGGAAATGTATGGCTTACCTGTGGGTGCCTCTGAAGAGGGTGAGTTGCACCTTATCATGGATGAAAATCTTTCCAAGCCCATTCATTCATTTTATCTTTTATTCTTATTTATTTTTCTTTCAAGAGACTAGTTAGGGGACACTGCCCTGGCATGGTGACTAGTGGTGACAATGTTACCTACAAGCATTTCACGGAAATGAGAAGGTTGGCTCATGATGAGACCCCCTTTATCTTGGTTATGCCACTAAGAGCCACTACCCTGTCACGGTGACCAGTTGAATGGTAGTGTCATATCGCTACATGTCCATGGACATAATAGGTTGGCTCGTGACGAGACCCCCTATCCTTCAACTAGGTCTTGATTTTATTATATTACGGGTCCCTCTATTTCTTGCTGAGAATCCTTTTATTTATTTCTCGGGGATCCCTGGGTGAAGCATCTGAAGGTTTCAATCTTTTGGATTTCATCTTATGCCAGCTACTTTTACCCTATGGGCCTTTAGCCCCTTATTCCCACAAGGTAAGGTACAACCCTTTGTTGTCTTGGAAAACCCAATGCTCGGACTAGTGTATGGGATGGATGAGATGGAAAAAGATGAAAAGTGGTAAGTATGGTGGGGAACGGACGATGACCTTTCACGAACCCCCGCCCAGTGGAAAATCAAACCCTATGGGAACCAACTTACTAGGGAATCATTTCATTTCCCCCAGGTGTGGTCAAGTGGAAAGGCATAAGGTCCAAGCACACGTTAGAAGTAAAAAGAATTAAATGCACATATTCAAATGTTTTTAGAATCAGATTGATACATACCATGATACCCAAACTCATTACCTCATGGAGCAAGACCCATTTCTGTTGAAGGACCAAGCTGATGGGATGGATGCTTTTGTTGCTGACAAGGTGGAGGCATTGAAGAAGAAAAGGATGGGCCCTCCAGGGCCAAGCTCAAGTCGAGTTGGCTCTCGGTACTCCATGTCTAGGACCTGTGGGCCTCAAGACATAATCTCCTTAGTTATCCCTAGGCTAGGGGATAACATTTGGCTCCAACTCGGGGACATGTGCTCACCGTAGAGTGCATGAGAACCTCAACATCTATGGCATAACCTGTGACCTGCTTGATCTCAACATATGACTATTAGTAATCATTTGGGGCGGTTATATCACCCTCGTCTCATATATATATAGTACAGAAAGTGAAACCAACCATATATACAAATGGAAATACAAACTATTCTAGCATGAAATGCAAATGGTATATACAATGAATGCAAATGCCTACCTACTTACATGTACTTACTTGTGAATTCAAGTTTCTGCCCTTTGATCGGGTTTGAGGGGGTGCCCACTAACTGGTAATGGGCGCCTTCTTCCTTCTAATGTAGATAAATAGTAGGCATCATTGAAATGCAAATGGTATATACAATGAATGCAAATGCCTACCTAATTACATGTACTTACCTGTGAATTCAAGTCTCTGCCCCTTGATCGGGTTTGAGGAGGTGCCCGCTAACTGGTAATGGGCACCTTCTTCCTTCCAATGTAGACAAATAGTAGGCATCATTGACTGACTTTCTTCCAACTCTGAAGGGTCCAAGCCAAAACTGTGCATTTCCTTTTACATTAGTAGGCTCTCCCTTCTTTGTGTCCCACATCCATACTGTGTCTCCCTTCTTTGTGTCCCACATCCATACTGTGTCTCCCTCTTTGTAATCCATGGTTCTGAACTTGGTTGTTTCTTAAACAACCCTGGTGTATTGTCTTGAGGGAGGAGGGTGGGACTCTGATGTGAAAACTTCTTGTTGGGATGGTTGGATCAATACACTATCTTCTCCTTTCTTTAAGAACCTGACAACCCCAACTTCCTTGTCTTTATATTTGTTCAGGAGTTGATGATAATTCTCCTTCTTCGGCCATTGTATCTGATCAAAGTCTTCTTCTATAGCAAAAGGCATGTCATTAGGAGAAAATTCAGGAAGACTTTTCATGATTGGCTCATGTGCTTCGTCAATTTTTATGTGGTCACTAATTTCTCGCACATGGATTTTGGTCATTGGAACATTCGGGAGACGGCTTATTGTGCCATCGTTCATAGGCACATTGATATAAGTGAAGTCCATCTCTAGAGTGCCTCCCAACATTGCAGCAAATTTTCTGGACAACAACATTCCCCACACATCTGGGACATATACTACTACAATGTCCATATGGATCACTATTTCGGGGTATACTCCAAGGCATACTTCCACATTTTCAATTGCCCCATGTGTGGGTATGGATCTAGACTCAAATCCACACACATTCTTGTAAGGTCATGTGACCTTTAGGCCCAATTGTTCCATGACCTTTAGAGACATCATGTTGGCACTTGCCCCTGAATCCATCATACAATTGTTAAGGCACATGTTATTTATCAATAAGGTCATGAAGAAAGGCAGGTGTTCATCATACTAGACCCTAAAGTGATCGGCTTGTAGCATAATAGGAGGGTCCATTGGTCCATATGATCCTTTCAAGAAATTATCAAATCTTTCTTTGACGAATGGTACCTAGATGACTTCTTTCAATGGGATGGTCACATGCATCTTGGTTAATGCCCCTTCAAAGTCAAAATTTAAGTCCACTCTTTCAGTCTTGGAAAGATTCTTAGGAAGGAGATTGTTCATGGGTGTAGGTCTTGTTTGGGATGATGCAGGACCAGTAGAGATAGGTTGGTTCAATTTCAATTTCAATTCTTGTTTCTTCAACTTTTCTCTTGATTCTTGGTCAAGGTTATTTATCGCCTCTATCCTAGCCTTCCTGGTTGCTTCCTTTATGCCATCTCGATGTTCCTTAGGGGTAATATTAAGGCAGATTTGGGAGTCCTATATGGTATAGTCCATTATGTTCACTTGGTCATGGCTTCCATTGTTGTAAGGACATTCATGTTCCCATTGTGACTCACTGCATTGCAGGCACCAAGGGTTTTCATCCACCACATTTGCAGGGGCTAAAGTATTTGAAACCTCTTGATCATTCTTTGGTCTAAAAAATTGGTTCCCTTTATGGAACCCTAGGGGCTTGTTGTTGAGTCCTCTCTAGGTTGACAATCCTATTCATCATTAGCTCTTGGGTTTTTACCATGCCATCTACAGTCAGTTGCAACTTTTCCAAGCTAGCACTAATGTCTGAGGTAGATTCAACATTGTGGACTATCTTAGGTTTAGTGTACATTCTGACTCTTGGGGTTGAGAAAGGTTCAACTTTGGATGATGAAAGGTTGTCTTCGATCCTTGTGGATACTTCTTGGGCTTCTTGGATCATTTGAGGGTTTTTATCTCTGAGGAGATACCCTAGCTGACCTATAAAGGCTTTGGTATAGATGAAAAGAAGGAAACTAGGAGAAGGATGATGACTCACATGGATCTTTTGCAACATGGTTTCAAACTTGTTGTGGAATTCTCTAATGGTCTCATTCTCTTATTTCACTAGTTTATTCAGACTTATTAGCAGCATGTTGGGGTCTTCCTTGACACTCCATAGTTTGAGGAAAACTTCCTCTAACCTATCCATGGTTTTATTACCTCCATCAGGAAGACCATTGTACCAACGCCTTACGCCATCATGGAGGGTAGCAGAGAACAATTTCATAGCTAAATCTTCGGCATCATCACTAATGGGGTGAAGTTGGAAGAAGGCCCAGAAATTGCTCATGTGATCCTCATCACTGATTACATCATTTCCAGTGAATTTGGGCAACCATTTTTCATACTTGGGGGGAATTTTCCTAGGGTAGCCCGGTATAGCTATCATGTCTAGCGGTTTGAAAAGCTTGGATGACCATTGTCTTTGGTTATTGGCTTGGTTTGGAATGACAGTCTGATTTCTTGTGCTATACATTGTGTTTAAGGAAATATTTCCTCTGAAAAGTAATTTTACTTCTGGAGAGTTTCGGGGAGGCTTTCTTCTAAGGGATTGGGTAGGGTTGGTGTACCTCCTATGGATTGTGGAGTCGCCAAACAATTTTCTTGAAATTATCAAAGGAATGAGGGAATCACCCTTAGTGGATTTGCTAGGTAAGCTTGTAAGAAAACTTCTTTGGATAAAGGCTTACCGAAAAAGTGTCATTGAGGAATATTGACTCAGTGTTCACTGGCAACGGCGCCAAAATGTTATCGCACAATTTGTACTTTGATCAAATAAAGGGTGATGGAGAGAGAATTGGCGTAACTTGAGGTTATCCTATCATTGTCACCTCAATAGGATGCCTCTTTCTATTTAGGGTTGAGGGACCAGGGGAGACGTCCTCAGTGACGTGGGGGTTTGAGAAGGAAAGGTCAAGATGGCTATTAAAAGGTCCCCTCTCACAAGTCACCACTGATCAGAAAGTCTCGCGGTTATAACCAATGAAGTGATGAAATATCAATATGTACCTTCCCGGAACAAAGCAGCAAGAAACTATATATTTTGCAAGTACAACTTGTCATTAGCACTTCATAAAACCACATAATTTCTCAATAAAAGAAATTGGTTTATATAACAATGAAGTAAACAAAAATTTATAGCAGAAATATTTATAAGATAATACTTCGCAGTGATTGACTTAGAATAGCTTCAAAATGACCAAGAATAATCCATCATTAACATCATAATACTAGCATTCATCAGAAGCAAGTAAGGCAATGCATTAATCAACTTTTTCAATTTCTTTTAGAAGCTTTTAATGCTGCAAAATGTGATTGTAGCTTACTTTAGTAACAACAACAATAAAGTTTGTAGGTTAGGCTATTCTAATGTTAGAAATAGTTAATAGAAAGCTTAAGGTGTAGGTTTTGATGGTTGTTTTGATCAATCACTCAATAAGAAGTCTTAGACTAGTGACTTTGGGGTAAATGGAGTCTATTATGTGGCAGCAAATGTTGAAGGAACATGATGATAGTAGGAGAGTCAAAGACAAGAGAGATTAATAGTTGAAGTGTTGGTAACCCAAGGCTTCAACTATCAAACCCTAGGGGAAACTAGCTACTAAGGTGTAGGTAACCCTAGGCCTTAGTAGATTTTCCTCCCTCTTTAACTCAATGATGAAGCAAAAAATGGTTAAGATGAAGCAATGAGTGTTGGGGTGTTGCAACGGCAAGGCCCTTAACAATAGCTTCAAAGAGAACAGTTTTTTGGCAAAATCTAGTAGGTAGAAGCTCTTAAATCTAGGACAATAACATGTGTTAGGCTTCCTAGGGTTTCTAAGAAAGCAATTTCATAATATTAATGTAAATACAAGATAAACATGACTATAACCATTCAATGAAGAACAATTGCAGAAATTTCACTTACATTCATCAAGAATCATCAAGCATAAACCCTAGTTGAACACTTCCACCAAGAAAATTGCCAAAAAAATGTCCAAGATTAGCCTCCTCCAACAAGTGTGCACTAAATTTCAATCATAAAACCCTAAGTAGGGTGCAAATTTCAGACCTCACTAAGTGTGAGTGAAATATCATCAATAATACAAGGGCTAAAACCCTTATTTATACAATATCAATGACCAGAATTAGGTCAAAAAGGCTGACATGTCTAGTTACCTGTAATATCCAGTTTTTACATTAAATGTCATAATAAAACCCTAAATCAAGTTGTAAATATGACTTCATGCCCTTTTAGGGTGACGTTATGTCTTCTTAGGGCAACGTTGGCCTCCATGAGCAAAATGTTAGGCCTCCTTGGGCCTCTGGATCCTGCCACACATGCCACTTGGCACACAAGTGCCTCCAAAGTGTCCAAAATGATGGGTGACATCATGGGTCACATGGGTGATGTCATGGGCCTTCCAAGGCCTACATCATGGTGAGAAGGGAAAGACCCCCCTAGGTCCAAGCCTACTAGATTGTCCCTGGTGGAACATATGTCTCTCTCTCCGGTGCAAACCCCTGATCTGTCTTTGCCCTTGGCTAGGGTCTGCACATCCATCTAGTGGGATTTTAACCCTATAGAGGTCTAAACTAATCATCTCCCCATGTGTACTTGTCCATAGGGTGTGGCCCTGCAACATCAACAAGTACGCCCTCCATGGGCTCATAAGTCTCAGGGATCATAGCAACGTCAATCACATCTAATAATCAAGTTATTTAAACATGTGCATGAAACCCCCTTTCCCGGACAAGTGCTCAAAGACGTTATGATATTCTACAAGCCAAGTTTGAGGGGATGTTAGGATGCCCTATTGGGCTAGTGCTCATTGCATGTGGGATGTTTCCAGGTGAAGACAAATCCAGGCCATGTAAGTGGATGAGGTGGTAAGGGATGTCTAGGCAATGGGTGCAGTGATGACAGGGATATGTATGGATTACATGTGGGTGCCTCTGAAGAGGGTGAGTTGCACCTTGTCATGGATGCAAATATTTCCAATCCCATTCATGCCTTTTATCTTTTATTCTTATTTATTTTTCTTTCAAGAGACAAGTTAGGCGACACTTCCCTGGCATGGTGACCAGTGGTGACAATGTTACCCACAAGCATTTCACAGAAATGAGAAGGTTGACTCGTGATGAGACCCCCTTTCCCTTGGCTATGCCACCGAGAGCCACTACCCTGGCATGGTGAACAACTGAATGGTAGTGTCATACCACTACATGCCCATGGACCTAATAGGTTGGCTTGTGATGAGACCCCCTATCCTCCAACTAGGTCTTGATTTTATTATTTTACGGGTCCCTTTGTTTCTTGTTGAGAAGCATTTTATTGCTTTCTCGGGGATCCCTGGGTGAAGCATCTAAAGGTTTCATTCTTTTGGATTTTATCTTTTTCCAACTACTTTTACCCTCTGGGCCTTTAGCCCCTTCTTCCCACAAGGTAAGGTACAAGCCTTTGCTAGCTTGGAAAACCCAATGCCTGGACCAGTGTATGGGATGGATGAGAGGGAAAAAGATGAAAAGTGGCAAGTATGGTGGGGAATGGACAATGACCTTTCATGAACCCCCGCCCAGTGGAAAATCAAACCCTATGGGAAGTAGCTTACTAGGGCATCCTGTCATTTCCCCCAGGTGTGGTCAAGTGGAAAGGCATAAGGTCCAAGCACACGTTAGAATTAAAAAGAATTAAATGCAAATATTCAAATGTTTTGAGAATCATAGTGACACATACCATGATACCCAGACTCATTACCTCATGGAGAAAGACTCATTTCTGCTGAAGGACCATGCCGATGGGATGGATGTTGTTGTTGTTGACAAGGTGGAGGAGTTGAAGAAGAAAAGGACGGGCCCTCCAAGGCCAAGCTCAAGTCGATATGGCTCCCGATACTCCATGTCTAGGACCTGTGGGCCTCGAGACATAATCTCCTTAGTTATCCCTAGGCTAGGGGATAACAGTGCCCTTAAAGGTTAATCTGAGGGAGCGGGTGTTGGGGAAACTTCTTGGAGATAGTTGGTATTTAAAGGTTACTTCAGCCCTCCAGAGTGAGAGGTATTTAGAACCCAGGTATGAAGGATATAGCCTTGAATCAGATGGATTGTTAAGATAGCAAGGAAGGATGTACATCCCCGAAGGTGGGGATATTTGAAGCATCATACTCAAGGAAGCCCATTGAGCACTTTACTGTGCACATTCAAGTGTGAAGAAAATGTATGCAGACATGAAAAAGTTTTTCTTCTAGGTAGGCACAAAGCATGATGTAGTCCATTTCGTCGCCAAGTGCCTAAAGTGTCAACAAGTGAAGGCTAACCACCACCACCTGGTAGGTCTCTTACAACCGCATGATGTTCCTATGTCCAAGCGGGAAGTCATTTCTATGGATTTTGTTGTGGGATTGCCACTCACATCGCACAGACACAATGCCATTCTTGTGATAGTTGATAAGTTGACCAAGAGTGATCATTTTATTCTGGTTAGAGACACTTATGATGTCACTGATGTTGCACGCATGTTTATAAGTGAGGTCATATGTCTGCATGGGTTACCCAAGAAGATCATTTCAAATAGGGACTACTGATTCACATCTAGGTTTTGGACAAGTTTGTAGTCAGCATTGGAAACTCAATTGAACTTAAGCACAACATATCATCCCGAAACAGATGGGCAAACTGAGAGAGTAAATCAGGGTATGGAATACATGCTTAAGATGTATGTTATGGATAATCAAACCCATTGGGAGAAGTACCTACCTTTGGTAGAGTTTGCCTACAATAACAGTTTTCATAACTCCATTGTAATGTCACCCTATGAAGCTCTGTATTGGAAGGACATGCAGTACATCGTTGAGTTGGGAAAGGTTAGAAGACAGAGTGACAGTTGGGCCAGAAATTATTCAAGAGATGGAGGAACAGGTGATTCAAATTAGGCAATGACTAAAGGAAGCACGAGATAGACAGAAAATTTATGCTAATTCATATAAGAGTGACTGAAGTTATAAAGTGGGAGATCAAGTTTTCATTCGTATCAGACCTAATAAGAGTACCATTTAGTTCAGGAAGGGGACAAAGTTGTCGCCTCGATTTATAGGACCATTCAAAATCCAAGAGAGAATTAGACCCGTTGCCTATCATCTCGTACTTCCACCCCACTTGCATAAAACTCATAATGTTTTTCATGTATCTATTCTACGTCATTATGTTGCTGACGAATCTCATAAACTGAATCGGAAGGAATTGCAGGTGTCAAATGCAAGAACCTTCATGGTCGAACTGTTACACATATTGGACCGTAGGGTCCGACAACTCAGAAACTGTCTGGTAGACTGGGTTAAGGTCTAGTGGGACAAGTATAGCCTAGGATCTGCTACTTGGGAGGATGCAAAGACCTTACGAAGAGATCATCCCTCACTTTTTTGACCATTTCAGGAATATGTTTTCCGAAGGTTGGGTGTATGTAATGTTACATTTTGACTTAGATAGATAGAATTACTTAAGGCCTAATCATATTTTGTTTTATATTAACTATGAAACTATTAATGATACACTTGAAATTTTGAGACATATGGACCTATGTGAATGTCAATTCTATGAATGTGTATGGTTATTTGAATTATGATGGGTATTATGCAATCTATTTCTAACTGGAAAATTTTGACATTTAAAGTTGTTGGTACGTGGATACAGAATTGAGAATATGATTAAATGCATTTACATGATAGTAGTGCATAGATATGTATGAGTTTGTGTTATAGACTAATTTGCAGGTCAATGGGCTATGAAATAGCCAAAGGATAATGATGATAAAAGGTTGATGTCATGAACATCAACCAGGAAACAGTATGGTATGAATCTTTGTATGTGAAATTATATTGGTTCAAATGCATTCCTATGATATGTGGACAAGTGCAGGTTTTTCAGGTGGCAAGACTGCCTAAAACTGAATATACAATGATAAAATTCCTAGCAACACAGTGTCACTGCATGGTCCATGGTAGGGTGTTGACCCTAGTTCTATTAGGAGGGGTGGATGAATTTCCCACCATGTATCCCTTGAAACCTGGAGTGGAGGGAGGACAGTGTTAGCTCACGCTCCCCTAGATGTGTGACGATGACTGTCAATTGCCTGTCTGGGAAGCTTGGTCAAGAGAGTTGACACTTTCGCTTACGGGTTCTATCTGGAGTTAGGCCAATATAGTTGACGCTCCAAGATAGTCTAGCAGAGGAAGGATAAGGATGGAAGATGGAAGCAGGTTAGGGAGGAAGGATGACTAGAAGTAGTTGAGAGTGTGTGGGGATTTCGCCTTAGAGTATAATTTCTTGATTTCCTCTTTTTGAAAAATATGTATATATGTATATTTATAATTACTTAACTGAACTACAATTATCTAAGTGAATGTTGCTTGTGATAAATTATTATAATTGAGCGGTTTGTGAACATTTTAAATGGTTTACTATCTTTTATTAAATGAATGGTCTTGTTGATTAAATTGGATGCATACAAGAATTACTTTAGGTGTGATAATTATTGTCATTAGTACACGTGTGAGTCATGTATGTGCTAGCTACACATGCATGCCTTGCACATGTACACTAGTATGTATAAGTGTTTTAAATTGATGATGTTGTTTATTTGATGTGGATGTATGAATCATGTGTCATTACCCTTGTATTGTAAATTAATCTAACTTCAGGATGAAGTTTCTTGAAGGGTGGGTGTATGTAACAACCCAATTTGATTATTTATTTATCATAGTTGTTAATTTAAATTTAATTAATTATTAAAATAAATTCAATTAGTCTTTTTATTATTTTATTATTAAAAATATACGTGAAGTAATTAATGAGGGGATAAGGCCGTTGGGGAATAAATGAAGGGATAAGGCAGTTGGGGAATTGAATGAGGGGGGGGATTCGAGAGAGGAGGATAAGGAAGAGGGGAGAGGACTTGGAGAGGGGTCTTTTTGGTTTTGGGGAAAATTGGGGAAGAAGGGGGAAGGGAGAAATTATGAAAGAAAAGGGGAAGAAGGAGGAGATTGGAGGACATAGATTGTTTTGGGGAACTCTTACAGGGGCACTATTGTTGTTGGGAACTTTGGGCTCGGGGGCCAGGAAACCGCAAGGATTCCTAGAGCTAGGGAACTGGAGAGGTTGTTCCTAGTTGGCTGGGAGGTAAATATTCAGTTTGGGCAAGAACAATAACAAGTGCACCAGGGGCTAAATCAACCAACCTGCAGGTCGAGGTATGTATTTTACTAAGTTGATATGTTGTTATTTTGTTGTTGTTGTTATTGTGATGTTGTTGCTATTGTTGTTTTTGTTGTTGTTGTTTTTGTTATGTCTATTTACCAGTTTATTCCTGGCATAAAGAAAATCATGAAAGAAAACCTTGAACTAAATTGTAGTTATTTCAATAGGAGATTAGGAGATATTTATTATTTTATTGAGGCCTCTAAATAGAAGGCCTTGCAGTGGAAGTAATACTATTTAATATTTTTAGGGTATAACTCAACTTGGAAAGGTTTATACATTTGAGTATAATAATTAACAATTTAAGGACTATAACTATAATCATTTTGATGATTGTGTATAGGATGAGAACCCTATACATCTAAATGAAGAGGTTGGGTAATTAACATGAAGAGTAATCTTGTGTAAATAAACAAATAAACTCCAATAAATACACTTGCAACATGAATGTAATCTGCAAGGAGTGGAGGTGTTCTAAACTAGAAACATACATTAGAATGTAGGAAATGAACTTTGGATATCATGTATGGATTTGTTTACTTAAAATATTTGAGAATTGTAATGTCAACATTTGAAAAAATTAACAAATATACATGTTCACCATCGTGGCAGTTAATAGAGTGAGTCAATCGATGCTAGATCAAGTAATGATGTGGACCCTTCAATACTTGAACATGTAACTTGTTTTGAGAATAATAGGCAGAATTAAAGAGTAGTAAAGTCCTTGAAATAATCTAACCTTACAAATGCACTAAGTGGAATAATGAATTATTCTTACAACGAAGTAAAAACAATTTTTTTGTTGTTGGTGTGTTTGGCTATGTTACAGCATATCAAGGGTTGCATGCAAATTTTGCGGAAGAATCGCCTCGTTTTGTTTTTTGTGAACTTCCTATGGATTATGAAGAGCATATCAAACAATGCTTAGTCAAAGAAGAAGGATTTTTACACCTTGAAGTAGTTTGTATAAAATGACTCTGTTTGGTGCACCAAGTACAAAAACTATAAGAAGCCTATGAAGCAATCCAAAGGTTAGAACTTTGGAGACATATTGAAGAGGAGTATATAAGAAAAATATATTGTGGGGGTTATTTATAGGATGCTTGTGATGACTAGTATATGGACAGTTTTATTTTTGGGAAGACAACCACTTTCAGCTTATGTTTGATGACCATACTCTTCCATTTGAAGTGAGCATAAGTTGAGATAAGTCGGGGGATTGTTATAACTACTAGTGTTCGACTTGCATATTCTAGTGGTGGTGTTCCTTCTAGATCCGCAACTAGCCTATTACAGTTATGCAAATGATAGTTTCGACATGGATGGTTCTCTTTATTTGGATCCACGTGACCGTGGTGGGGATTGGTGCATTGCATTTATCCATTCATCACACTGATAATGGTTTGGTGACCAGATAGATGGTAGTTTCATACCGCTACATGCCCACGGTCATAATAGGTCGGCTCATGATGAGACCTCCCGTACACCAACTAATACCTTGAGTGTTTATTTATCTTATGGGTCCCCTTTTCTTACTGAGAAGCTTTTTACTGCTTTCTTGGGAATCCCTGGGCAAAGCATCTCAAAGGTTCCATTTTGGCTTTTAACTCTTACAAACTATTTTTACCCTCTGGGCCTTTACCCCTTCTTCCCACAAGGCAAGGTACAACCCTTCCTATTGTGGCAAATCCCAATGCCCGAACAAGGGTAGGGGGGAAAATGAGAGGAATAAAGATGGAAAGTGGTAAGTATGGAGGGAATGGACGATGACCTTTCATAGACCCACCCTGTGGAAACCCATCCTAAAGGGAGGTCAACTTACTAGGGCATCATGTTACCCTCCCAAGTATGAACAAGTTAAAGAGCATACTTTCCAAGCAAACGTTATGAAATGAAGGAGAATTCAATGGAAGATATTCAAGTGCTTCAATAATCAGAGTGACACATACCATGATACCCATACGCATTACCTCATGGAGCAAGACTTACTGCTACTTTAGGACCAGGTTGGTGGGATGGATATTGTCATTGTTGATAGATGGGTTGCACTAAAGAAAAGAGGGGCCTCACTTTTGACACTCCATGTCTAGGACATGTGGGCCTCGATACATGATCTCCTTAGTTATCCCTAGGGTAGGGGATAACAGGTACCTTCAATGAATGGATGTGTATCACTCGATAGACTACTTAGTGTTAAAGAAGAGTCGTGGAAAGTGAATCAAATGCAGGCTTTACCCATTTTCGAATAAAACTTCCACTGAAATCCCACCCATTTTGCACATGAATAACAATTGTTACAAAAATTTCGAATGGATGAAGTGAAAAGTGAAACAAGTGAAAACCATGCAAAAAGGATTCAAAACATCTGGAAGTTAGTAGCACATGCTAAAAGATGGAAAGATAACTAAATTAGATTGAAATGGATGGTTGAGATTGTTAGTTTTTCATATAATTTGGGCTAAATAGGAAGTTCATTTCATTTTAACAATTAACCATAACCATAAATGTTGCAGCAACCAAGATCACATGAAGAAGCACCATGCACAAGAACACAAGATATATCTTGGGAAACCCTTCTCAAACAAGGGAGAAAAACCCAGCCAAATCCTTTGCTATACTCTTCAAGAGAAAGACCTTTTCACCACCAAGAATATCCTAGCACACAAGAGGGTGCACAAAACCTAGAAACCCTAGCGCCCAAGAGAGGTGTGCAACTTTTACGAAGAAGTGTATGTTGGCATGTTTTACAGACAGTGTATGCTTGTCATTGATGGCAAGTACAGTAGAAAAGATGATAGCAAACATGCAAAGGATTATAGGCAGGTCATCGATGACAAGATCAGAGTAAGCATCGATGAAAAATAGGAACAAAGTAAGCTCAGGAGTAATTAGCGCAGAGTCGATCGCAGTGCCTAAGCTCAGGAGGAGAAGCGTCAGTGATCGCTGGATCCCAGTTAAATTCCTGAAAGAAGGAGGACCGTCAAATCTGATTGTAGACAAGAAGAACACGCAGAAGAGGAGGACAGATCTCAGGCGTCAGATCTGAGCATAAGTTCTGACCATCGTTGGATCAGGGAGAACCTACACGTTCATTAAAGTGCAAGGAGAAGCGGGTATACAAAATCCCGAAAGAAGGAGGACCGTCCATCTACAAGCAGGACACGTGGACACAGATCAGCATTTCACTGACTAGAAAGTCAAAGGTATGAAATGCTCCAGCCTTTCACCTCTCAAACTCGCGATATGTGAAATCACGAAATAATCTCAACCGTTAGATCGAGGCCAAATATGGACCGTTGATCAAGCACAACGAAGGCTCGTGGAGTTGCGAAGTCTCGATAAAATCTTGACCGTTGATCCAAGAGGGACGCGTGGCAGAAGATCAGAGCATGTCAAAGACTCCATTTCGGGGTTTTGTGAATCGCAACTTGGAGAGGCAAGAAACAATACCACAGGAATATTGAAATCGCGAAATGATCTGAGCCGTCAGATCAAGGGTTGATTGGGACCGTTGATCCCATGCCATTTCGGAGTTTCGCGGTTCAGTAGTTGGAAGCGTCAAGAACATTTACCACAGGAATGTCGAAATCGCGATTTGTGAAATCGTGAAATGATTTGAGTCGTTGGTTCGAAGAGATCGTGGACCATTGATCCGACCCCCTTCGATGTATTGGAGACCAGGATTTCGGTTACCGGGAGATGGAGAAGCTAGAGACTCTCAACATCAGGAGTCCCGAAATGCCGAAAAATGAAATCTCGAAAAGCACTTTATGAACAAGCGCTTGGCCATGGTCATGGTCATATAGAGGAAGGAGCTAGTGCAGAAAAGCTCCGTTTTGGAGTTTCAGAGATCGCGACATGGACTGGTGAGACACTTGGCCATAGGAAGGCAAGCATATGAAGATGATTCAATGGTGCAGATGAAACTGAAGGATATCAAAGGGCTACTGTGGCACGACACAGTGAACCTGCCAGAAACCAGTGATGAGTTCTACCAGAGGACTCGAAGACACTTCGAGGTGATTGACAGAGGAGGTGAAGAGTCTCAAGAGATCAACCAGTAGAACAAAGATTGTTCGTGGAGGCGACTGACAAGTGGATGAGCGTTGAAGTTTGTAACTGAAGCAAAAAGTATAAGCTCAACTATGCCAGAGAAGACGAATAGTCTCAACTGCCAGAGAGGCTGAGGAATCTCAGCATGACATCCAGTGATGCTGAACGCGTGGGAAAACTACTACAAAAGATGAAGGGTTACCATGATGATCAAACATAGCACTCGATATGTGGAAGAGATTAACACAGTGTGAGCAGGTAGAGGCATGGTGTACGTTGCATGCACAAGGTGTACAGAAGCTATAAGTACACGGGACAGAGAAGTGATGAGGTTGTTGTTGCTGAGGTGGGTGATGCATGCAGGAAGAAGGAGGTGAAGTGCAGGAGTTGGTATGGCCAGAAGAGAAAAGGGGCATTGAATGGGAATGGTGTATAGAGCACAAAAGGAAGAAGAATAGAAAGTGCAATGCATGCATGTAGGAAGACTGTGAGGCAAACGGAGCAGTGAAATCTTGCAGAAAAGTGATGAGACTGGTAAGTTGTTGTTAAACATTATATCATTGTAATAAGTTTCAGTAACACATATTGATAATCCAAGGTGGTAGGGAGGTGCTAGGGAGGACTGGTGTCCTCAGAGGTTCAAGTGGGTGCTTGAACACAGGGAGTAGTAGCTTCCTTCTAGTTGGTGTTAGAGAAACCAGGGAGTAGGTGCTTCCTTCTAGTTGGTGCTAGAGAAACCAGGGAGTAGGTGCTTCCTTCTAGTTGGTGCTAGAGAAACCAGGGAGTAGGTGCTTCCTTCTAGTTGGTTCTAGAGAAACCAGGGAGTTGGTGCTTCCTTCTAGTGGGTACTAGAGAAAAACAGAGAGTTGGTGCTCTCAGTAAGTTGCAGCTTGCAAAAACAAAGGTTGTATCCTCACAATGAGTCGGTGCTCATATGTATGATAATGTAAATAATGTAAATAATACTTATCATATAAAGAGGAAGAGGTTTTTACCCTGTATGGGGTTCCTCGAGAAATATCTGTCTCTGTGTTTCTCATATATGTGATTGATGCTGAATGTGCCATAGTTTATTTCCCTGCATTATTGTGATCATCATTGAGTGCCTTGTAAATATTTTAAAAG
>CBVK0100603691.1:0-16615 GCA_900067695.1 Picea abies | reverse complement strand
GGGGCTAAGCCCCAGCCCCTTTTTGCCATATTACATCAATTACACTTTAAATAATTATAAAGTGGTTCATTTAAACAAGAAATAACATGGCGCATTAGTTATAGGACTATTGTGAAGGCGCTTAGGCTTAGTGGTTGGTCATGGGTTCAAAACCCATGGACCCCAAAACTTTTGAAACCTACCACTTTGACTGATGACTGGGTGCCACGTGGCTGCCCATGACTGGGCCACATGGCACTTTCCCATTCGACGGACAAATGCCACTTGTCAACCATTAACTAGTCCAGTTGCCTGCCACATGTATGCCCTATCAGCAAACCTGCCCAATCACGATCAGCTAGAGAGTGCCACGTCATCTCCTACACAGTCAGCATGCTGATGTCATTAGCATTGACTTTTTGACCAGTTGGCCTTTGACTTTTTACCTATTTGGGCTTCCGATCAGAACGCGATAACTTTCGCATACGGAACCCGTTTGACAAAGTAAATATATCGTCGGAATCGGGAAGACGAGATGGAAGCAATGGTGTTGGTTTCATCGGATTCTGAGCACTTTCATTTTTGAGCATTTTTCAAGCCCTATCAAGCTTCTGGATCCAATTTCGGATCAGAAAACAATTTGTTACATCAGAAAAATCATCCACCAAAACTTGCAAATAATCCACCCAAACAGTGTGTTGGAACTAGTAGATTATAGGGGCAAATTACTAGCAAATTTTGACAGTTGAAAAGAAAGTTATTTAGAGTTTTCTATAGCCCTAATAGTTTTCGATTAAATTTGTAACAGAAGCAAGAACTTCTTAAATAAACAAGACGCCCTTGTGGCCTTAGCAAGCTTAGAACACATAGAAAAAATTCCAACTCAGACGATCTCAATATCTCAATGTTTTATGATTACCAATGCAATAATTTATTTCTCCAATGCATGAAGATTAGAGTATTTCTATTGGGTAAATGGAGTCTCTTGATTAAACAATTTGTATGAGTTACTTCCTTGGGGTTTTAATCCCTTTTACTCCCCAAGGAAAACCCTAACCAACAAAGAAAACCTAGGAGGGTGCAAGCCCTTTTACTCCTCCTAGTATTCTTTGCACCAAAAATTATTTCAAACAATTACAATGGACTTAGAAGGGGTTGTATTCCCTTATACTCCCCAATAAATCATCACATTAGCCTTACAACCAAGAAAAGAGAGCAATAAACATGAAATTCTTACCTAGTTGAAGCATTAACAAGATGAAACCCTAATTCACCAAGCAAATTACACCAAAAAGAAAGAAACAATCCTCCAAGAGAGCTTAGCGCATCATCCATCCATCAAATAGAAAATATAAATCATAAAAAATTAATGTAACCAAAAGAGATAAAGAGAGTTTCCCAAGTAGGGCGCAAATTGCAGCCAATGCAGTCTTCTCACAATGGGAGAGCTATGTCAAAATGAAATAGAGTTGATCTCTATTTATACAAAATGTTATTAAACATGTTTGTCCACAAAAATTAGGGTAAGACACAAGATAAAGGTTCAACATCCCTTATCTTTCCCCTTTACAAAAATAATATTATTTAATTCATACTTTGCACATAAGAGAAGCCCTAAAAACAAGACGTCGCCTTTTTTGGGGGAAATGTTTGGAATTTTTAGTCAAGTCGTTGAGTTGGAGAAGGGAACGCTAGGCCTCCAAAGTCCAATAGTCTTCAACCAAATCATTTATTCCTAGATATATGGGCATAATCCCCCAAAACGTGTCAAGTATCTTCAATCACCACCAAACCCTAGCCCTAGGGTGATGTCAAGCCCTCAAAAGGTGACGTTTTGGCCCTTTCAAGAAATTTTTTTGGCATGTAGGGGCTGGGAAAGATCCTCCAAGGTGTCCTCTAGGCCTCCAAATGCATGTAATCATCATCCATAGCATGGGCTCTTGGTATCCAACATGTGGGATTCAAGTCGCATGGAATCCCAAGCTAGGCTTGTTCTTCCAAAATTTTCCACCAACTGGGTCTTGCAAATACAAATGAATACGCCCTCCAAGGTTCTCAAGTCAAATTCATTATGATGAGTAAATCAAATAAATACAAGAGACATCTAAGCATGTACATCCAAACCACCTCATCAAAATAAACAAGTTCTCAAAGACCCTATGCAATTTTCCAAGTTTAGGTATGGGAGGGTTAACAGAGTGACCTATTGGGTGAATCGTACCTCAAGTTTAGGGTTGTTTCCTAAGGGTAACTATTTCTAATTCATGTGGATGATGTTTCATGGATGGGGGGAATAATTTTGGGCATGGGGTTCATGACATACAAGGGGTTTTAGTGTCTCATTTATGGGTGCCTTTGTAGAGGGTGTGTTGCACCTTTGTTTTCAATGCAACCTTTTTCCAAGCCCATTTATTTCCTTTTATTCCTTTAGGATGTTTCCAAGTTATATCCAAGGTGTGGATTCTACCTAAGAATGAAAAGTAGTGGCCACCTTGAACCTACCCTGGTCACATCATGCTTCCCCAAGTTAAAAACATGTGTGGGGCTTCTTCCTAAGCATCAAAAACAATTCCCACACATGCTCCACCTTGGTTTGAATTTTGTTATTAGTTATTTTTCATGGGTCCCATCAGTTTCTTTTGAGAGACATTTCATTGTCCTTGAGATCCCTGAGCTACAAGCCTTTGGTCCTTCAACCCCTTCATCCCATGAAATGAGGGGAAATCCCTTCTTGGGTCAGTACACCCAAAAATCCAAAAAGATAAGGAGATGAGGGGATGAAGTGTGGAAAGTGACAAGTATGGTTGGGAATGGCATGATGAATCATCAAGAGGACCTCTCAGTAGTATACCTATCCCTAAGGGTGACCCACTTACTAGGGCGCAATGTCAACCACCAAAGTGAAACGGGGAAAAGAACATAATGTCCAAGAAAACGTTACATAATCAAAAGCAATAATAGATGCAACAAATTCAAATGCCTCAAATATTGAAATGACACTCACCATAATACTTGGATCATACCTCATGGAAAAATACCCAATGTCTTACGGAGGTCAGTTGATGTGGTGGATATCGTTGTGATGAACTTGGAGTTGTGGTGGTGGGGCGGGTCTCCATCTGTCCAAGTGGACACTGCTAGTCAAGTTGTCTCTCGGTACTCCATGTCTGCAACCTCAGGGCCTCAAGACATCATCTCCTTGGTTATCCCTAAGAGTTGGGGATAACATGGCCAAGTAAATATTCTTACAAATCATGCAAACATGGAACAAGAGCTTGTGAATTTCTACAAATATCTCATTTCCAAACCCTTGCTAGACAAAAGGATAGCCATCCAAAACATTACATGTCACATTCCCAAAATTGTCTTGCAAGAGCATAATTAGTCCCTTCTGTGACCAATTTCTTTGGAGGAAGTCAAACAAGAGGTCATGGAAATACCTAAAGGAAAATCACTCGATCCTCTTGAAAATTTGTAAATTTTCTTCCAACCCTTGATGCCACCTTCTTGGCCTTGATTCCCAAATAAGAGAAAGCAAAAGATCCAAGTAAGTTCAGACCCATTTCCCTCTACAATGTGGTTTACAAAATCATCACAAAATTCATGGAAAATCACTTAAAAATGCTCCTCCCCTCCCTGATCTTCCCAGAGAAAATAGGATACATCAAGGGATGTCAAATCCTTGATGACATCATTCTCACTCATGAAATGATCCACCCACTCAAATCAAAAAAATATCCTAGATTAATCATTAAACTTGATATGTCTAAATCCTTTGACAAGCTCAGTTGGACATACATCTAGCATGTCCTCGGTGTTAGAATGTTGTGCTTGTTTAACCATAGACGATATCACAATATTTCCACCCAACCATAGGCACACAGCCACCCCCGAGAACTGTAACCTTTGACAGATAGAATCATTTTGGAAGCATCACTAGACCCAAAAGATAACCAAGAGAGAGAGAGAACACATTTCTCCTAAGGTAGCGCACCAAGCAGAAACTCCCAGACCACAGACCAATACCAGTACCCAGCTGTAGTCATTACAGTTGCACTCTTCCTCTAGAATTTCACACCACTTTATTGAGTGTGAGTGTGTTACCAAATGAGCTCAAGCGCCTTCTATTTATACTAATATGGTCAAGTGAGCATGTGTGTCTTCAAGGCATGGATCCATTCAAACAATTTGGCTACATGATATTCCTCGATCTGAGTGTGGGAGGACTCTGTTAGTGATGATTCAGCATGAAGAGCTATATCAATGGGGGATAATGGTTGGAACCCCAAGCACATTTGAAAATGGTTATGTTCAATAGATCTATGAAGGGATTTGTTATAGATTGGATTGATTGGGTAGTGTGGAGGAACCCCCGTAGGTTAAGCAAGAATATATGTGTGCTCTTCTACAATCTTTTTGATTTTCTTCTGCTAGATAGAAATTTCTTGGGCCAAGGTTGCAGTGGTTGCAGTCTCCTTCTGTTCACCTTTTGACCAGATCATGAAGAAGCTAAACTTTGTGGTATGAGAGATTACTTTGTGGCACTTCTTTGTCAGGACAGTAGTTGGAACTACCTCTGGTACCCTATAGATTTGACCCCGCAGAGTAACAATGACACTACAGGGTAGACACCCATCAATAGCATGGTGCTTCTACATATACGACTGGCCTAACAAAACATCACAAAATTCCAGTGGGTCAACATCACATAGTACCTCATTTTTTAAGGGCTTGATGTCGTAGTATAGATGGCATTGTTGGATGATGGGGAGATCTCATCCCTCACCAAGCCACCCAATGTTGTATGGTTGCGAGTGTGGTGTTGTTGTAAAATCCAACTGCTTGACGACCTCTACTGAGATGAGTTTCTTTTGGCTTCCGCTATCAACATTGAAATGCAGTGGGGTCCCCTTCACCCACATATGTGAATGGAAGAGGTGTTCCCCCTATTAGAGTTTAAGCTATTATTAGGTTTCTTTTCAATTCACTAGATAACCATAGCATATATAGGATCACTGAGAAATACAAAATCACAAGAGACACATCATTTATCCTCAGAAACCCTCATGGGGGAGAAAACCCAACAAAAAATTCCTTAATATAGATAGCCAATACAATGCCAAGAGATAAATCAAACAATACAGAAATTCCTCTCCCAAGAATGCACCTCTCTCTCTCTTCCTTCTTCTCCAACTGCAGCTCCAAACTTGTGCTCTGATGAACAAGTGAGTGAGTGAAAAAATGAGGCGTTGGCCTCTCTTATTTATACAATCTAGCGGGTGTTGAACTGAGGTGTCTTTTCACTCGCAGGGACAACTTCTCAATTTGGTTGGTTAGAACCACTTTAATATATTATGGGGGACGAATTCTCATTTAGCATATTACAATTAGGGTTTAACCAATCTGCAAAAGGGGATTTGGTCATTTACAATACCCGACATGATCAATCCACAAAAGGGGATTGATCTAATGAATAATACATCAATAGAATACTCTTTGTAGTTACAATATTTCAACACTCCCCCTTAACAAGAAGGGTATTCTACATTAACATCAGGTGAGAGAGAGGACCTCATCATCAACAACATCTTGGAACACTGACTAGAGTATCTATAAATCATCGGAAGTTCTTCTCATCATCAATATCATCATTCTCAACATAGAGCTGGAATGGTATCATCATATACATCAACATGGATTATTATAAAAACTAATACATCATCATCACAGTATGTTGTTGTTCACATCATCACAGCACGAGGCTAGCACATAATCACAACACGAGGCTGGCACATCATCACATCATGAGGCTAGCACATCATCACAGCACGAGGCTGGAACATCATCACAGCAATTAAGTTGGCACATCATCACAACAATTAAGCTAGCACATCATCACAACAATTAAGTTGGCACATCATCATAGCAATTAAGTTGGCACATCATCACAGCAATTAAGTTGCCACATCATCACAACAATTAAGTTGGCACATCATCATAGAAATTAAGCTAGCACATCATCACACAATTAATTTGGCACATCATCACAACAATTAAGCTGGCACATCATCACAACAATTAAGCTGGAAACACAACACTACTCCCCCTTTCAAGGGAGGTCCTTTCATACTATACCAAGATTATCTCAAAAGTGCTCAAACTTTACATGAGATAGAGTCTTGGTCAACACATCAGCAACCTGTTCATCCGTGTTAACATATTGGAGCTTTATGGCTCCTCTCTACACCATGTCACGAATGTAATGATATCGGATCTCTATGTGTTTTGACTTGTCATGAAATATAGGATTCTCTGTCATCTTTATGCATCTCTGGTTATCACATAGGATCATGTTTGCTTCCATCTCTAGGTCTAATAGACATGTCAACAACTTCCAAAACCATATGGATTCACAACTGGCAGAACACACAGCAATGTATTATGCTTCCGTTGTGCTGAGAGAAATGATTGATTTCTTCCTACTCTGCCATGAGATCATGGTTGACCCCATACTGAAACAACATCCTGAAGTGATCTTCCTGTCAGAGAAACTTCGAGCCCAACCTGAATCAGTGTACCCACTCAGTCTGAAGTCATGATCTCCATCATAACTAAGACCACAATCTATTGCACCCTTAAGGTACCTCATCACATGTTTTGCAGAAACTAGGTGAACATGTCTGGGTTCTACCAGAAACTGACTCAAGGTGTTCACAGCAAAACAAATATATGGTCTGGTGTTCATCAAATACATCAGTGATCCAATGATATGTCGATACAGTGTAGCATCAATCAATTCTGACAAAGTGTCGACTAAGAACTTCAACTTGGTTTCCATGGGTGTATTCATGGACTTGCACTCCAACATATCAAATCTCTTTAGGATTTCAACTGCATACTTCCCTTGGTTAAGGAAGATCCTCTCTGGACTCTGTCATACCTCAAGACCTAAGAAATAGTGCATTAGGCCCAGGTCTTTCATCTCAAATTCTGCAGTGAGCTTCTTCTTACATTCAGTGATGATTTTTTCTTCTCCAGTCAAGAATAAGTCATCCACATACAGCAAAAATATAACTGGATCATCATTCATAACCTTGAAGTAGAGGTTAGAATCATCTTTACTCTTGGTAAAGCCTAAGCTCATCAAAAAACTGTCAATCCTTCCATACCAAGCTCTAGGAGCTTGATTCAATCCGTACAGAGCCTTCTTCAACTTACAGACATGAGTATTCATGTCTTCTTCTCTTCAACTTCAAATCCTTGAGGTTGTTCTATATACACTTATTCTTCAATGGCACCATTTAGGAAAATTGTCTTTACGTCCATCTAGTGTAACTTCCACTTCATTTTAGCTGCAAGGGCTATGATGGTTCTGATCGAAGTGTATTTGGCTACAAGAGAAAATGTCTCTTCATATTCAATGCCTTCCTTTTGAGAAAATCCACAAGAAACAAACCTTTCTTTGTACTTCTCAATACTTCCATCAGCAACATGTTTTATTTTGAAAAGTCATTTGGAATATACCACATCCTTGCTCTTCAGTCTGGGAACTATTTCCCATACATCATTCTTTATGATGGATTGGTATTCTTCTATCATGGAATTTGCCCATTCTTTCTTCTGAATGGCTTCTTCAAAGAAGGTAGGCTCCTTCTCTAAGAGGTCACACATCCAAGCCATATAACTGGAGAATGGATTAGGTCTCTTCACTTGTCTCGTGGTTCCTTCGGGGACACCATACTTCTCTCCATATTGAATAATTTCCCTTGCCCAAGCTGGATTTGTCTTGTGGGAGATCGTCATATGGGGAGGTTTTTGAAATTCTAATATGTCATGATCATCTAGAATTTCCTCATCAGGGGAAGCTATGACTTCCCTCACTGGTTCTGTAACTCTGGCAGCCACAGGTTCCTCTTCATATACTTCTTCAAGCTGGCATATTCTTGATTTCTTGAGTGTTGCATCTTCATCAAAGGTCACATCCCTATTGATCTCAATATGATGGTGACCTAGTATATAAAATCTGAAGGCCTTGGAGACCTCACAGTATCCAACAAATATTCCCTTGTTTCCTAAAGGGTCCATCGTGTTTCTCTTCTCTTTTGGAATATGTACAAATACTGGATAGCCAAATATTTTGAGATGGCTTACTTCTAGCTTCTTTTCGGAGAACATCTCTTATGGGGTCTTGAACCCAAGTGTACTATGGGACAATCGGTTTTGTACATATATTGTTGTTTTTGTTGCTTCTTCCCATAAGCACATTGGAAGATCTTGATCATGGATCATGGTCTTCACTACTTCCATTATAGTTATGTTCTTTCTTTCTTCTACACCATTTTGTTAAGGATTGTAAGGAGTGGTGATCTCCCTCTTAATCCCGACATCTTTGCAATAGTTTAAAAAATATTTTGAGGTGTATTCTTCTCCATTATCTGACCTGAGTATCTTGATATTTCTTTCAGAAATATTCTCTATCAAGGCCTTGAATTCCTTGAATTTACTGAACACTTCATCTTTTGATTTCAAAAAGTAAACCTAGGTTTTACGAGAATAGTCATTAATAAAAGATACATAGTATACATACCCACTGATGGAGGATGATGGCATTGGGCCACACACATCTAACTGAATAAGTTCTAAGACTCCTTCTTCTTTAATGTCTCTCTTCAAAAAGGGGTTCTTGATGTTCTTCCCTTGTGCACATCCATTGCACACACCTTCATGGTCAACCTTGAGTTCAGGGAGACCTGTGACTGCCTTGCTTACATACAGTAATGCCTTGTAGTTGATGTCGGATAATCTTCTATGCCAAATTTCACATGGATTCTCAATGGTATGGGTCATGGTTTCTTCTGAGTGACCCTTTAGCTTATACAAACCACCTTCTTCTTCTCCAATAACGATTGATTCTTTCATGGTTTTTCCTTTAGCCCACATAAGAAATTCTCAATATATAAAGGCAACTCTAAAGCCTTTCTTTTCTAAAGCTGATATGGAGAGTAGGTTCTTTGTCAAACCTGGTACATAGAGTACATCCTTCATCTTCATTGGATTCCATGAATTAAGCTTGTAGTTTGATTCTCCTACTCCCTTGATAGGATATTTATAATCATCTTCAAGTGTAACTTTCTGAGAAAACTTCTTTTCTGAAAGGCAAGAGAGAATATTTCTTTGGCATGTCATGTGCTTGGAGGCACCACTATCAATGAGCCAAGTGTCCTCTCCAGGTGATATTGAACCTAAGAGGGGTGATATTAATACATAATCTTCAATTCGTTCTTTAATCATCTTCATGGGTGGCTCTTCATCTTCAACTGCATGGGCATGATACCTCTTGTTTTTCCTCTTGTATTCTTCTCGTCTAGCTGGACAATGTCTTGCAATATTTCCCATCTTGTCACAATGATAGCATTGATAAGATGAGAACTCTCTTTCTTTTGTTTGTCCTTTCTTCTGGAATCTCTTTGGTTGAGATTCTTTATGTATAAATTTGTTTTGGGATTGAGACTCTTTATGAGTTTATTTCTGGAAGTAAGACTTATTTCTTCCTCCTTTAGTGTGAGTGGCTAGGGATTGATATTCATCTCTTGATAGTAAATCTTCTCGATTAGATACTCTTGATTCTTCTTGAATACATTCTTCCCAAAGACTATCTAATTTTACTTTCTCTGTTCTGGCACAAATAGTTTGGATGAATGCATCCCAAGGTCTTGTGAGACCATTAAGGGCCATCATTATGAGTTTTTCTTCGTCTATAGTATCTCCAATTGCTTCTAGTTGTTCTTTGAATTCTGATATTCTGGAGAAATATTCCTAGATCGTTTCTCCTTTCTGCATCCTTGTATTCTTGAGTTGAGTTCTTAGATTCATCTTTTGATTTATGTTCTTTCCTTCATATAATCTAGTTAGGGCATCAAACATTTATTTTGGAGTCTTCTTTGAATATACTTGAGGAATCAAGTGATCTTTGATAGAATCTGCAATGATTCTTTTAGCCTTAATTGTGTCATTTTGGTGATTTTCTTTATCTGCAGCATCGGCGGGTTCTAGTACATCTTCTTTGATGAATCTTTCTAAGTCATTCTCTTCAAGAATGAGTCCAATACTATACTTCCAGGCACGGAATTTTTCCACACTTCTAGCTTGTCAACAACCTTAGTGCTTGTAGACATCTTTTACCTAGAGCTAGGAAAATGACCAAAAAATAAAAATGCTCAAAATTGAATTATGAAATTACCAAGAGGTGTGCTTGGCTGAGGCGAGTAGCCTGGTGTGGTTAGATTTCAAAAAATACAAATTTTACCCCTTCAAATATGATCAGCGGATTTCTAGACTGGTGCTTCTGGTTTTCTGGTACTTCTAGTTTTCTGGTACTTCTGGTACTCTAGTACTTCTGGTTTTCTAGTACCTGGTGAAAACTAGGGTTTCACTTTCTAGGAGATCTAACCATTGAAAAGGCTCATTGATGATGCCAAAGTGTTCCTTGAGGAAGGGTGCACTTTTCTAGATGGCTTTGGGGCTGAAATTATTCTTCAGTTAAAAGCCCTAATTTGCATGTACGGCAATAGTGACGTCTTTCTTGTTGTTTTGAAATATTCTCTCTTCATCTTAGCTCTAATGCCATGTTAGAGTTTAAGCTATTATTAGGTTTCTTTTCAATTCACTAGATAATCATAGCATAGATAGGATCACTGAGAAATACACAATCACAAGAGACACATCATTTATCCTCAGAAACCCTCATTGGGGAGAAAACCCAGCAAAAACTTCCTTAATATAGATAGCCAATACAATGCCAAAAGATAAATCAAACAATACAGAAATTCCTCTCCCAAGAATGCACCTCTCTCTCTCTTCCTTCTTCTCCAACTGCAGCTCCAAACTTGCGCTCTGATGAACAAGTGAGTGAGTGAACAAATGAGGCATTGGCCTCTCTTATTTATACAATCTGGCAGGTGTTGAACTAAGGTGTCTTTTCACTAGCAAGTCTGACTTCTCAATCTGGGTGGTTATAACCACTTTAATATATTCTGGGGGCTGACTTCTCATTTAGCATATTACAATTAGGGTTTGACCAATCCACAAAAGGGGATTTGGTCATTTACAATAACCGACATGATAAATCCACAAAAGGGGATTAATCTAATGAATAATACATTAATAGAATAATATTTGCAGTTACAATATTTCAACACCCCCTCCTCAGGATCATATGGTTCTTATGGTTGGATTGTTGTGGTCATGATGGTAGCAGTGGGTTCTGCATCAATTATCTGTTTCCTTTTATTGTTTTCTAAATCAGATTCTATGTCAGGGTTCGGATGTTTTTCTTTGATCTCGACCACCAATGATTGTTTTGAATGAAATTCATTGGTGTTGTGCCAAGGGATTTTGTGGAAGTCACACCACTTCCTAGTGTCCTTCTCTGTCTTATCGTTACCCTTATTTTCCTATGGCTTGGGCTAGTTGTTTTGAGGTTGGTTGTTATGTGAGTTAGGGATATCTTTACCATACTTTGAATGTTGTGGATTTGTAGACCCAAACTCCCACTCATTATGGTACTTAAATTTCTGCTCAATTTTGATAACATATCGATAAGAAGCTCCCAATGATGAGATGTCCAGAAACTCCATTTCGGTTTGGATGTACCTGTGTAGAGCCCTATGGTATTTCAGAACCAGATGTTGCTCAGAGTATTTGATACCCAAATTGGTGCGAAAGGTATGGAAGGTATTTATGTTGCACATATAGTGTCATTGGTGTCAAAGATGTAATGTGCATGGTGCATAGACAGTATGGTGCACACGATAGTACAACACATAGGTAGTGGAAGTGCATGAAAGGTAAATAGAAATGCAGAGGAACATTGGAAGGTGAAGTTGGTGCCTGAAAGGATTGGTGTCCTCATTCTCTGCGATAGGTTGGTTCTTGATAGGATTGGTGTCCTCATTATCTGTGGCAGGTTGGTTCCTGAGAGGATTGGTGTCCTCATTATCTGTGACAGGTTGGTGCCTGAGAGGATTGGTGTCCATATATGTGGTAGGTGGGTGCCTATCAAGATGAAAATTTCTAAATTATAATTTTGTTCTTTCAAAAGAACATAAATAAATATGTTTTGTGGTTTCCTCCCACATTGGGTTTCCACGTAAAAATCCTGGTGTAATGTGTTTCTTGTGTTGTGTTTTTTTTCTGCATATATTGTTGATTAAATAACTTTAAATTGTTGAAAGGAAATAAAGTTGAATAAATATAATGGAATATTGATTCACCTCCCCCCATCTCATTATTCTTGTAAGTTATAACAATTGGTATCAGAGTGTAGGTTCCTTCAGTAACAGCCTAACAGCTGGAAGGAAGATCACACAGAAAGTATGGCAAGTCAAGATTCATTTTCTTCTTCAACTAGACCTCCTATGTTCAATGGAACAAATTTTTCATTTTGGAAAATCATAATGAATACCTACTTGATGTCTCTTGGTATGGAAGTCTGGACGATTGTGGTAGATGGTTATAAAATCCCAACTACTCTTCCAAATAATGAAGCTAGTAAGAAAGATTACTACAGCAATGCAACAGCTATGAATTCCATCTGAGAACTTGCATAAACAAAAAATTTCAAAGTAATGCAATTGGAATCTGCAAAGGAAATATGGGATAAATTGGTAAATCGTTATGAAGGAGACAAGAAAGTAAAGTTGGCCAAACTTCAATCTTATAGAATGCAATTTGAAATCCTAAGCACGAGTGAAAATGAAAATATTGCAGGTTTCTTTCTCAGAGTTGATGAGACTATAAACATTATAAAAAGGCTAGGTGAGAAGATTCAAGAAGATATAGTAGTTCAAAAGGTACTAAGATCTCTTCCCTCAAGACTTGATACAAGGGTTTCTGCTACAGAAGATATGCATGAACTAGATAAACTGACTATGGACAGGCTCCATGGAATTCTAACTTCTTATGAGATGAGGACTAGGAAAGAACAACCATATATAAAGGATGTAGTATTCAAGGCATCAGTCAAATCTTCAACATCCCAAGATCATGATTCATCAAAACACTTCTCAGATGAAGAAGAAGTTAACTTTGTAAGAAAACTGAAGAGGGGCTCCAGAAAACATAAATTTATGTTACCATTCAAATTCTTTCATTGTGGTAAAGTTGGTCATTTTGCATCTAAATGTCCTTTCGAATAAAACAACACCAATGAAAAAGAAAGAAAAGGCAAGGATAAACCTAGGGAGTTTCAAAAGAAAAACATTTTTTAAAACGAACAGTTTTTATTCAAAAGAGGATAGTAGCATCTTTTCAAACACCGAAGAAGAAGAACATGAGTGAAATATAATTCAAGATGAACAAATTCTCGTGGATTTGGAGCAACACAAACCTTATAAAAATAACAGACATAGAAGAATGTGAAGTTGTAGTAGACATGGAAGGAGAACTCATTAGTGCTCTGGAGGAAATCTCCCGACTCAATAAAAATAATAGACTAAGAAAAGAAAATTTATAGTTTGTAAATAAAAAGACAATGAGATCAGAAAATATATAATCATCTTAAAAATCTAGCTAGAAGATGCCACAAGAAGGGAAGAAATATTGATGAATTAGACAAAACAAAAAGAGAAAATTTGTGACAAACTAGAAACAAAAATAGTTGTTTTAAGAAAGGATATAAAGAAATCCAAGACTCAATTGAAATTCATAAAAGGATCGAAAACTCTAGATAACATTCTTAGGAATCAGAGATCACCAAATGACAAGACAGGGCTAGGATATAAGGAAAGTCTGAAAATTTTCAAAGGTGAATCAAGCACCAACATGTCAACTAGTGAGAAACCTACAAGTTATGCAAATGCTCTCAAGGGTCAGCCTAACAAATCAAAAGATGATATGAAGAAGCAATCAGAATTGGATCAACCCAACTATGCAAACAAATATGAAGCAAGGAAGCAATAGGTGCCTGAATCTTATCAAGCTCACAAACAAAGAATGATTCCTACAAGTAAGTTTTTCATTCCAAGGAATCCAAATTTTTTCTATGGATATTGTTTCTCTTGTGACAACTTTGGACATAAGGCTATGAGTTGTAGGAATTTTAGACATAACAAAAATGTAGGAATGAGATTCCCTAAACCTCGAATGGTTGTGTATCAAAATTCCTTCTCCCCTCTACTAAATGACCTTGAATGCCACATATGTAATAATTTTGGACACAAGGAAAGTGAATGCAAAATCCATATGTTTCCTATCAATGGTATATTGGCAGTGGTTGCTCCAAGCACATGACAGGAGACAAGAGTATGTTTGAATTCCTAACTGAAGAAAAAGGTGTTAATGTAACTTTTGGAAACAATGCTCCATCTAGAATTAGAGGAAAATGAACTATCGTACTAGATGAGGATAAGAAGGGAAAGACCAAAGAACAAAATGTGTTGTATGTAGATTGTCTAAAACATAACTTGTTGAGTGTAAGTTAAATGTTTGACCAATGACACAATGTTCTCTTCCATTCAAAAGGTTGTAAAGTAATGGATGTGAATACAAGGAAGATTGTTGTAAAAGTAATCAGAACTTCAAGGAATGTGTATGTTCTAGAAGAAGGAAAAGAAAAAGATTGCATTGGTAAAACTGATGAGAGTTGGCTTTAGCACAAAAGACTAGGTCATCTTATCTTTAAACATCTTTTTAAGCTAGGAAGAAAAGATGTTGTGAGAGATATGTCTAAAATTTCCAAACTTGAGAATATTGTTTGTAAGTCATGTCAGTTTGGAAAGCAGTCAAGAGTTCAATTCAAGGTAAGAGAACACTCCACCACTCAACCTCTTGAGATAATTCATATAGATATATGTGGCCCTACTATTAAACAATCACCTTGAAGTGAAAGATATTTCATTTTGTTAATTGATGACTATACCATAATGACTTGGGTTGGATTGTTGAAGCATAAATTTGAAGTTTTTGAAAAAATTAAAATATTCAAAGCACAGGTAGAAAATGAAATGGAATTAAAAATAAAGTGACTAAGATTAGACAGAGGAGGAGAATTCACTTTTAATGAATTCAACAGTTACTTTGAAAATCATGGGATCAAGAGACAATTTTCTATTGCTAGAACCCCTTAGCAGAATGGAGTAGTAGAAAGGATGAACATAACAGTTCAAGAAATGGACAGGGCATGATTGATGAATCTGAAGTACCTAAAACATTTTGGGGGGAATTTTTTCACATTCTTAATAAAGCGCACATAAGAGTAAACAGTGGTAAAACCCTTATCAGCTATAGCATGGCAGACCAACATAAATAGAGCACTTCAAATATTTTGGAAGAAAATTCTACATTAAAAGAAATGAAGATTACTTAGGTAAGTTTGAATCTAGAGTTGATGAAGGTATCATGTTAGGATACTCCTCTAGAAGTAAAGGATACAAGTGTTGCAACAAAAGGCTCCATAAGATAATTGAGAGCATATATATAAAGGTAGATGAGGGACCACTTCATTCAGTGAGACATCAACACCATAATGATCAATATGATGAACCAATCAGCAATGTGTTACAAGATGATGGAATGGATGAGCAACAGGAACAAGATTATTCAAAAGGAGAGGATAGAATGGAAACATCATAGTGAAAGACCCCATCAAGGTATGTTCAAAAACATCATCCAGAGAGCCAAATTGTTGGAAACAAGGAAGCAGGTGTACAAACAAGAAGAAAACTAATAGATACATCTTGTTCTACAAACTTTGCACCATTATCCATGAGTTAACCAAAAAAAATTATGCAAGCAAGTCACGATGAACATTGGGTCAAATCCATGAATTAATAACTAGACCAAATAGATAAAAATAAGACTTGGGATATTGTCCCAAGACCAAATGAGAAGAATGTAATTGGAACTAAATGGGTATACAGAAAAAAGTTAAATGAATATGGACAGATAGTAAAAAACAAGGCCAAATTGGTATGCAAAGGGTATGCTCAAGTCGAAGGAGTGGACTTTGAAGAAACTTTTTCCCCTGTTGCAAGAACTGAAGCTATCATGATGTTTTTGGTTGTTGCATGCTATAGAAAATTCCAAGTCTACTAGATGGATGTAAAATCAACATTTTTGAATGGTGACCTTCATGAAGAAGTTTATGTGGAGTGACCAAAAGGTTTTCTGCCAACTGACAAAAAGGATTATGTATGTCGATTAAAGAAAAACCTATATGGGATAAAACAGGCTCCAAGAGCTTAGTATTATAGACTCGACAAGTATTTTCACTAGCAAGGTTTTAAAAAGGGAACAACTAAAAAAAACTTATACATCAAGGTTGAAGGTAATGACCTATTAATTATTGTAGTATATGTTGATAATATTATTTTTTACAGTAACATTGAACTAATGAGTAAGAAAGTTGCAGTTGCAATGAAACAAGAGTTTTAGATGTCCATGTTAGGAGAAATCTCTTTCTTTCTTGGGCTATAGATTCATCAATCAGAAAGAGGAATTTTCATTTCTCAAAGTAAATATCTCAAGGAAATCTTGAAGAAGTTTGGCATGGAAAACTGCGCACCAGTGAGCACTCTTATGACCATCAATTGAAAAATTAGAAAGGATGATGATGCTCCAGAAGTGAGATCGGAAGAGC
>CBVK0100603690.1:0-16615 GCA_900067695.1 Picea abies | reverse complement strand
TGTGTTTATGGTTGCATCTCTGATACATTTCTATTATATTATTGAATATCTGCAATATCTCTGTGCATTTCTTTATTATATCTCTGCTCTCATTTTGTGCCGAAAATAATCCAGATCAACTTGGGATTGGTATGAATGGCGTGTCTGGACTGAGTCTCGGCATGAAAAGTTCCAATCATACCATCAGTAGTGTGAGAATCTACTGGAGGTGTTGGGATAGGATTCATAGAAGGAAGAGGAGTATCAGGGATCAAGTCATAAAGCGTGCCCATTTGCAAATAAACGAAATCTAGATACTGAGCATGAATAATCACATGTTATTCAGTGACGACACCTCTCATGTCCACATCATGGGCTATGGTCCCAATGAGTGATTTGGTAAACCACTCAGCCAATAACTGATTAGGAAGGGGAACTTTGATTTGGCGTCTTCTCCTCCTCCACTCATGGATGTGATCAGAAATATGAGTGGAAGAAGATTGTTTAAAAGAAATCAAAATTTTGGTTCATATCTCATATCGAATTAGCAATTGGTAATGTGTTAAGAAGGACATGGCTAAGGTATTAAAGTCGTTAAATAATCCTCACGATTACTCAATGTACCATTTTATTGTCAAACCCGTGAGAGTTCATTGGAAAAGTTGTAATCTAATGGAGTCATCCATAAATGAGTTGCATGAACACAAAATATGGAAAGTCATAACATGATTATTCGGGTCTTCTCCCAATCGACCGTCAAAATTAGGAATGTCAAACGGCAGTTTGGCCGGTATGACGGGAGAATAAGAAGAATGTAAAATAGGATCATCCAAAATCCTAGACAAATCTGGTAAATCCAAAGTGGCCAGGAAAGGAAACTATCTGTTCACTTGAGGAAGCTGGTAGTTTTAAGGAGGAAGCCTCGTAGGTATACCAATTTGACCATAAGCAGTCTATAAATAGTTAGACAATCCTCACAGATTCAGTTGTGGAGGATTTTGAGGCAAATAGCCAAAAGGGTTGGGTTTATTAGGTATGTTCCCTTGGAAAGGAACATTAGACTGAAATTTTGGACCCCAAGTAGGGTTCATAGAACCTGGATATAGTTGATCAATATTAGGGGGCGCAAAAGCATTAACTTGAGGATGTTGTCCCCCATACGGTTGCATATTTCCTTGGAAAGGAAGATTCCAAGGTTGATATTGTAACACAGGTATATTTTGTCCATAAATTGGATTATGGACTCCAACTTGAGGTTTCCCCCTAGGTTGAGGTTGTCCCGTAATCTGAGGTTACCCTCCAAATTGAGGTTTCCCCCCAACTTGAGGTTGACCTCCTACAAGAATCTAAAAGCCATAAGTGATAGAATGACCAATGCCTCCAACTGGATTTGAGCCACTGGGGCCAGTACGATTAGATCCTTCTGACAAAGGTGGAGGAGGAACGTAAGGCCCCCCAAAGAGAACTTGGGTAGGTGTAGGAAAAAAGTGACTAGCGACATTATACCCAGGAGGAACAAAAATTCTAGACCCTCTAGATGGATTATGGGTAGGGATAGTAATGGAAGTATTCAAAGCTTCATACCCAGGGGGAAGTGATGGATTTTGTCTAAGAGAAAGTGGTGTTCCAATAGGATATTTAGTGATAACCACATTTCCAGTAGAAACAATCATATCTTGTGGGACCATAATAGAGAGAGCCATCAGGAGAGGAAGAATTGAGTTAGAACCAACCAATAATTGGTCTGAAACTGTGGTGACATTACTGGTCATTCCAGTAAAGTGGTCTAAAGGTATCGTATAGGTAACAAACTTCTCAGGCATTTGTGATGCCATAGGTTGATCATGAATTTCTCCTAGGTTTCCATAAAGATCGTGTACTGAAGAAGAGGCAGCATTAGGATTAAAAGCTCCAATTGTGTGAGCCGGGGTTCTAAATGATTCACTTGGAAAAAGTGGATCTTCTACTCTAGACCCTACATTAGGTCTAGTAGGTACTCCGGTATTCTCAACAACAACAACAATTTCTCCCGATGAATTCGTCTAGAGCATATGTGCTTCTTGTCTAATACTCAATAATGAATTTGGGGGAAGTTGGAATGCCTCTAAGGAATCCAAAACAATTTGAAATCCTTCTAAAGAATGTGTACTTCTAACTTCATAAGCTACTTCATTATTGACTACTCCCTCAAGAGAGCCTTCTAGTGAGTTAAGAGGCAAAGGGAGGTAACCTTCCATATCTTCCAGGGGTATCCCATTCATCCTACGTGAACTAGGAAGGCCAATGTTGGCTGAACCAAGTAAAGAATGAAAAAATCTATGGACAACTAGAGAAATAAACAAAACTCACTAATAAAATCTAGAAATCAAACCAAGCAAGCAAAAATTCTTATTTTGAAGTCACTAACTGGTGAGGAAATCCAATGTCGTGAAATCAAGACAAGAAGGAGCTAGGATAAAGTGGTTGGAAAAGTTATGTTGACGACCTGCTTATTGGACTTACACCTTGGTGCAAGCTCCCGCACATAATCATGGGTATACCCTCCAAGGAGCCTAAGTGAGTTCGGTCAATGCCAATTCCAGGTACCATGAAGAATTTCCCCTTCATAGTCACCTCATGTAAAGACCCTAAAGAGATAAGCTACTAAGGTCACCAACTACAACAATGATGCCTGGGGAAATAGTTGACAGTCTGATCCACGCACAAAGGAAGGGTATCTAGCCCAAAATCAACTCGAAGATATCCCACACATAATTGTGGGTATACTCTCAAGTGACCCCCATTAATAATTGAAATCTCTACACTAAGACTGAAAAAGAAGGGTGAGTAACTCTTCTATTCCTAATGCAACCTCATGATTGACTCTTGTGTTAGAAGGGCTTCCCAGTAAAACATGTAGCAATTGCATTTGAACTCTCCCTATCACAAGATAATATTGTTTGTTTTGATTATTTGGAGAGTGTGCCTTACAACCTATTCCAAAGTGCTATCCTAGCTAATGTTGGTGAAGATAATTTCTAGAAAATAAAAGTTGCTAATAAATTTTAAAATTGTGTTGTATTTTAAAGGTTGTTGTTTACTGAAAAGTGAGACGGGAATGAAACTAATGATGTTGTGACCTTGACCCAATAAAATGAAAGAAGATATGAATATGAAATCTTTCAATTCAATGAACTCTAATTATAGTAGGGAGAAGGTATTTTTCTTGAAGTACGAAAGCTATGAATTGAAATTTCTTAATTTCGAATGAACACAATTCCAAATAATCATGAACTACAAAATTCTCCAACTATTCTATCTTAAACAAATATTTCGAATGTAACAATTTTCTTATGAAAGATTACTAAAAAGAATAAATGAATTCATTTCTTCCTTTCCCAAATCAAATAAGGGATGCAATGATGAAAGGAAAGTGTAATCCAAGAAAATCAACACACTCGCAACACAATTCCCAAACCAAACTTGTAATGTAGACAAAAATAAGAAAGATAAGAAATCCTTTTTTCAAATGAAAAGAAAATGTCTTTCAATCAACAAACAATCCGGAAAGTAAAATCACTCCAAAAATCTCAAATAAATTAAATACCCTTTGTCAAACAAGCACTCAGATCAAGATCCTGAGATTATATCCTTGTGACAAGAATCAAAAGAAAAAACTTGCAAAATTTCAAAGAAAGACTTTCAATCATTGAAAACTAATCAAAAGAAACCATTAAGCTCATAAATTAATTGAACACTAGTATCAAGAGTTCATTCCAGGCAACTGAGGTAAGACTGGATGAAAAAAAAACAAATTGACCCACTCCAACAAATCCTACAGGAATCATCGCAGGATGATTGTAGGGCACAGTGCGATGAGCTAAGGTCGGTGTAGGCTACCAATAGGACACAATGTGACATCGAAGCACTGTATTGCACAAGTAGAGTGTGACGTATAAGGGTCATCGCAGACTATATATATGGTATAGTGCGACGATCTCTATAACTAAGGAAAAAATGGGAGAAAGGAAAAAAAATCTAAATGGACTTTCAGACCCGAGGAGTCGAGATGGATCACCGACAGACTCAGAGAATGAATTCAACCAGAAGAAGGAAGGCTAAAATAAAATGGGAATAAAAAAACCAAAAGGAAGTCGTATCCCTAGTATGGTCACCAATTTTTTTATTGGATTAATCAGTAAATGTGGACATAAACAGATCTCCCTAGATCCCATTAGAATCTAAAACAAAACAGAACAGAATATGATACTTTCCCTAAGCTCTAACTATTGATTTCACTAGTTAACAAGAGATAGACAACATACCTTTTAAATGTCGCTTAATCTTGCCATTTCCATTCTAGCTCCACTCCGGCTCTCCTGTGATATTGAATCTGCAAGGGAACACAAGCCAACCAAATTGAAAGCAACACAATATACTCAACAAGAACCTATGCATGTGATCAAGGAATCATACAATAAAACAAGACTAGTTTTATGGGAAGGAAACGTATTGACATATCATATTAAAATGAAAGTGGAGATTACAACCAAATCCTTGATGTTCCAAGGTCCCCTTTCGATGACCCTTTTCTCCAATACACACACTATTTCTCCAACCTTTAATGAAGAACATTCATAATGACTTGATGAACTGAAATGAGGCTCTGAAGCATGAACTGAAGTAGAATTATTCATCCAAATCTTATCCTATTCAACCTTATCTTTTTCCATGAGAGATCCCTCTTTATATAGTGGAAAGAGAGATGGGTGAGGAGATTAGGATGATCCCACCAAATCATAGAAGCGAGTAAGATCCAAACCTTTCAGAGGCCACCTCCTCTTCTAGAATATCCCCTTCTAGAAAATTCATGAAACTTGAACTTTTCTTAGCTTTTGGCAACGTCGCACCCTAGGTATAGTGCAACCTGCGGAGATGTTGCAGTCCATCCCTAGAGCAAGGGGCAGTGATCAGACATTGTCGCACCCCATGCATTTTGCAAGATGTGACGACCTTCTTTAATAGGTTTTTTGAGAAGAGAAATCCAATCACTTTCCTCATGGAGAAAGACTCTTTTTATATTTTCATGGGAACATGAACACATATTATCAGTGGATCACTGGGGAGACCAAAATAATATGTAACACTAGTGGGAGTAATCCCCTTGAATTTTTTTTTTTTTAAGCTCCACAATGTTGTGACCAACCACCTTTTTCAGAAAAGGAGGTGTATAATGATTTTATGCTTCCTCATCCTCATTCTCTTGGTAAATGGAAATATTTAAAAATTCCTCAATGGTTTGTAGAAATATCTTGAGCTCCAGACCATCACTAAAAACCTACCAGTGCTTAACATTGTCTGGTATAGATGTTCTATGCCTAACCTCCACCTCATATTTAAAATTTGGATCAACGGGAGGCCTGAAGGTACTAGCATCCAGAGATAAAGAGTTTTCCCTTTGATTTGCATCTTTGGGGATAAAGGAAATATTGAAAGCTAGAAAGAAATTTTCAACTATGTCCCATACGTCATTTCTATATTGTTTCGGCCTTAGTTGTTTTTCTTGATAAATCTACTTCACTTGATTAACAACCAGTTCAAAATCACCAAAGACTCCTAATTTTTCAATGGCCATATCCTTAGAAGCTCTCAACCCCAACACCAAGGCTTCATACTCTACTATGTTGTTGGTTGTTTCAAATTCTAATTTGTATGAGAGTGACACCACCTCCTTTGAAGGGGAAACGAGGACTATTCTATCACCAAAAACCTCATTTGAAAATGAACCATCAAAACACATCTTCCATACTTTATTTCCTTGGCCTACCACTGGTTGATTTCTTCATTTGTTCACTGATATTTCTGGAGAATTCATCATTAATATGAAAAACAGATGACTTAATTTCATCCTCTATAGGATAAATTGGATGATTACTTGGATTATGATGATCACTCATAATGTAATCCAATATGACTTCTCTATACAATCTTCTATGTTCTCCTCTAAAAATAGGGATGGTTTCATATGTGAGGTCCATTTGCAGGGATCCTCATAATTTCTTGGCCTGGGACCTGGATAAAAGAATGACAAACTTGGAAGGCATATCAGCTACAACAATATCTGTAACCATACTTTTCATCAGCAACTGAGATAGAGAAATGACCAGATCCTTAATTAATCCCAAACATTTAACCTTTTTGGAAGGAAATGAGTAAAGGTATTGGTATGGATTGGTAATTTCTATACCTATCTATTCCATGACAAACTTAGGCATGACATTATGAAAGGCCCCATATTCCATAAGGAAGTTATGCAAGCTTTTTCCATGGATATTCAAGGATATGTAAAAGGGATGGGAAGCATCAACCCCATTTTCAATGTGTGGGCCAATAGTGATAGAAGGGTTCTCATATTGCAGGATTATCACATAGGATGAGATAACAAAAGCAAGTGACTTCAAAACCTTTATGATAGACCTCTTGAAAGGATCATTTTTCAGTAACTCTGTCAAAGGTACATGAATATTGATTTTTCTTAACTCATGTTATATGTTAAAAGAAGTTGATTGTCTATCTACTTATTTTACCTCTAGAACAACAGGTTTAGTTGGATGTTGTTGATGTTCTTTGTTTGTTGTGTCTTTTTTTGGACCTTTCTTGGGAGGAAGATCTGATTTCTTATTCTGAATGAGAACATTTTTTTTGGGATCCCCTATCCTATGCCTTAAATCGTAATTTTTGGGGGGATGAATTCTTTCCATCATCATCAAATTGGTTTGAACATCGAGAAATTTCATAGTCTTTCTAAGTTAGATAACTAGTATATAGGTCATTTTCATTAAATAGTATTGCAGAGTCATCTCCAATGTCATTAATCTCATCCATCTCCTCAACTTCATTGTTCTGAAAAGGGGGAACTACCCTTTGATATTCAACATTCCTCCTTTCCCTCTACATGATTTGAGTGGCATTATTAGGTCTTGTAAATTTATTAGTGTTCATGTTTGCAACATCATGATATGGTCTATTTGGCTTCTTGGCTTCCCATTTTAGTTTAGCTATTTCTAAAGTCAGGGATTTCAAGGTTTGGATCACCTAATCTAGTTTTGGGCCAGATTCTATTGGGTTAGAAGAAGAAGGAATCTTTTCCCTCTTCTTATTTTTGTCCCTATCTGATTTGTTCTTCAATTTGTTTTTATTCTAGGATGTTAGAATCGACCTCAATGGTTTCCTCTTGCATAGATAGAAAAGTGGTGGACCTCCTCTCCCTTAACATGAGGAAAATTTTATCATCAAATGGATTTGAAAATGTGATATAGGTTGAGGATTCAATTGGCTTGATCTCATCAGGGATCTTGTTATACATCTTATTGAACCTTTTAGTGAAGTTTGACACAAAATCACCATTCTTTCTCCTTAAATCCCCAAACTCAATGATGTAGTACAAGTAATCCCTCTTGTCTCCCCACTGTTTTAGAAAGGCCTCATCCAATGCTTCAATACCTATGATAGATTCTAGAGTTATACCATGAAACCACTTCCTTAACTCTCCATCCAGGAGCTGCACAAACAACCTCATCCATACATTTGCATGTTCAATGTTAAAATTGTCTGCAAAGATGTAAAATGCTACCATATATTCCTCAATAGTGACATCTCCTTTGCCATTGTATCTAGGAAGATATTTCATGTATTCTCCTATTGGAAATGCATTTATTTTTTGAGGCAGCACTAAAGGTACATGCCTAGCTGTAATGATGGCTTCCATCCTGTTGAAAACCATGTTTGGGACAACTGTGGTTTGAGGCTAAGGAGGAGATGTTGGTGTGGTTTCTTGAGAAGATAATGAAGCAGAAGTTGAGAAAAAATATTTATGAGGGATAATTACAAGGGGGTTTTCAAAAATAACAATATCATGCTCCTTCTTGTTGAGGAAAGGGGAAACTTTTTCAGATGTAGACTTGCCTTTGGATGGAAAGGGGTTTCTTTGAGAAATGGTAGACATCCTTAGTTGTCTCTATGGATCAGGAGTTTTTCTTTCCCCATTAAGGTCAAGGTTGTCTTTTGAGGGTTTAGTATGTTCATGATTTGATTTCCTAAATCCTTTCTTTGGAGCAAGAATTACTTAATAGTTTTGCATTCAATGGAGTCTCCAGGTGAAAGATGGAAGTCATTCTAGTGCCTGATATTTGTTCACCATTCATAGATCAGATCTGATCATTGTCATTCTCCCAGGGAAATATGTTTCATTTTTTCGTTCCCTGACAATGGCGCCGAAAGATGTTGGTCCTAAGTTATGCACCTAATTGCTAGAGAACAGAGATAGGCCACCTTAGTTGTTGAAATAATGCATTTTTATGAATCAATTTTGTTTTTTTCGATGGTCAGCTGATAGATGAGTTTTCAAGGATAGGGATCTAGTTGGAATTTTCAACAACATCAAGTACAAGTTTTTCCTTAGATGGTGGCATGCATTTTGGTAAGCAAATAAAGATATGAAGATAAAACAAAGGAAATACTAACAAGTATACAATGTGCCAGTTATTATATGAAATTTCAGACTTAAAATGGTATTTTAGATCCAAAAGATGTACCTAAACACAAATCATCGAAAAATGTTGTATGCCAATAAAAAATTCAATGAAAAAATAGTTGAAATAAGGTTGCATGACAATAAATAGTTCATTGAGACAATAACTGAAAGGAAAAGAAACAATGTTTTGCATACATTTCAATTTGCATTCAGATAAGATAATAAGAACTACAAAATTTGAGAAGACACAATCTGTCACCAGAAATTATATTCACCAAGTGGAAAACTTAACATTTTTGTACTTCAAAGACCAACCAAAATCCTAATTCTTGATACATCCAAACTTTGAACCCTTTTAAATTCATAGATTCATCTATTTATCGTCCTCAAGATAGGGTTCAAATACCTATCTAGGATATAAGTTGTGAAGTTCAACTTTACATTACATTTAAATCTTGTAGATACTAACTTCATTGTTGATTCCTAATTACAACTTGTAAACATTTATTTAAACTGAGTGGAGTTGATTTCAAGTGTTAGTTCACAGGGATAAATCCTCATCACTTCGACCTTAACAAAAAACATTGTTCTTATCAAAATTAGAAATTTATTACAAGTGGAATTAGTACCTCTAACTAAACCAAAATATATTCTATCATTGTAACTGAAACTATTGTTTATAACCAAAGTGGAAGAGATGCATAACAAGAGTATTCATAAGTTGTAATTGGTTGTTGACTCTGCATTGATGCCCATGCATGCAAATAAATGGAGACAAACCTTGAATAGTGGTATACCAAGATGGAACATGTTTCAAATTCTTTTTATTTTTTTGACAACAATAGACATTTAGATAATCTCCCTTAGGAACAAGCAGGTTTTCTGGTGTTTCTTTTGCAACTTCTAATATTTTTTCTATGTCTTTGTATGTTGCATCTCAAGAAACTAGTTTTTTTGTTCTATATCATGGATTTTTTCCCTCATGTTATCATTATATTTCTTGAGAGATAGCACCTGCTAATTACTTTCATCCATGTCCATGTCAGCTTCAAGTTTTGGCTTGATTTTTTCCTTTACTTTTCTTCCATTTTTTATCACATGCTCTTCCTCAACAATATGTTTATTGAGGTCAATGGATATCTTGGCTTTCCTTGGTCTCATTTTATATATGGTCCTTTTCTCAAGTATTTTATCAGTGTTGTCTCTCACATTTTTGTGCACCATAAACATTTTCCCTTTTATCTCTGGTTCAATATCCTCTAAAACATGCTTAGAGACATGTTCTATTTTTGGACTTATGTAATAAGAATATTGCTTAGGGTCTGGACCAGTATCCACCAAATTTTTTTTCTGATTATGGATCATCAGTGTACTATGTTTTCACAACAACAAATTTGACACCTGAGGTCTCCCCGTCACTGTGTTTCTTTCAGGTTTTTCCCCTTGTCATCCCCTTCAAGGTATCTATGTCCATATCCTCCATGTTGGAAAATTCGGAGAGGTATTCAACAATATCTTGATTTTCAATCACTATGGGCTTTTTCTCCTTTAAGGATGGATAAAAAAATTCCTTGGAGTTCAACCTCAACTGGTTGGTGAGCATGGTCTTTATGTTGGGTTTGCTTGGCATTTGTAGGACCTGAATCCTCTTTATATTTTTGATTTATTTTTCCATAGGGGAATATTCAATATGGGTGTCTAATGACACACATTCTGCTACAACAATGTCAAGAATGACCTACTTACTCCTCCTTTGTTTGCTTGTTTTCAACTTGGGAGTTTTGCCTTCCTGCATAGTAGTCGACATAGTTTTATCCTTAAAATGTTCAGGAGATGCTTGGATTCCTGGGTTGGCCAATTTTTCTTCCTTTTTGACATAATTTCTAACATAGAACTTACTACTTTCTATTTCCCTCTGTTTCGATGTAGAGGAACTAAATTGTCTTTGAGGAATTTCCTCCCTTTGTGGAGTAATGGATCTTGTTTTCTCTGATCGAGTCCTCCCTTTTTTAGGTAAGGTTTTTTCTTGGCTCCCTGGGTGGATTTGGATGAACTCCAAGGTTCATGAGAAAACCTAGCTTCCTAGGACACCTTGACCTGTTTTTATTCAAGTTTCTCATTAACTTATTTTTCTTCTTGTAACCCTAAAGACGCCTAAAAATCTGTCAAAGGCATGTCTAGCTCGCTTAGAGAAAAAAAAAATATTTTAATGAACCCCTAGTGGTAGAGGCTTCTATGAGAATATTCTGGGTAATTATGGATTCTCTTAGACATCTTGGTTAGGATTTTAAGAAGATAGAAGGGGAGGTTCAGTTCTTTATCACCGTTTAAATGCATGAGGAATGTAACATGATAATAGTGAAGAATTGAGAACCTACCTTCTTTTGTGATATGTCTTTGAATTGCAGACAAAATGCCCCTCCACTCTTGTTTAAACCAAAGGATTGGGATTCCTTGGCTCCAATCGGGGTTTTGATGTTCTTCCATCAGAAACTTATTGCATACTTCAGTTGGAAATTTATCCTTTTTCAACCACCTCTCTCCACTAATGGGGAGAGCACATGCTTCCTCAATTATTTCCTTTGTGGCATCCCACACTTGGTAGCCCATGTGGTATGTATCATAATTGTTTAAAGTATAAACTGGGGATTCCTTATCTACTTTAACTTTCTTTCGCGTCCCTCCTATTGGTTCCTTCCCCTTGTCCTTCCATTTTTCTCCTTCTGTGGGGACTGTCTGTTGAATTTTTTTTATTGATGGGCCATGTATATCTCTGGCTCCATTATTCCTGTAATTCCCATGATCCTCATCTGGTTCTTCATCACTCTTATCCTGCTATTCTTCATCTTCCGAGTGCACAATTTTCTCTGTTGGGGTTTTCCACTCCTCTTCCAAGTCATTCACAATTAGGCATACGTATTATGATGTCAACCTATAGTTGGTTGGAAACCACTGGTGCGTTGGGTCCTTTTTTTCCTACAAATACATGTGGTGCATTCCTTCTTTGAAACGTGTGATATCCTTATATGTTTCCATCATCTTGTCTGATATGTGTGATGTGTGTTCGACTAGATACTTGATATTTTCCAAGTATACAATACATGTGACGTTATTGTCCTGTTGTCTTATCTTATTCATTGTATGCCATAAGTTGGCATACCTCCTAGCCACATTAACTCTGTTGGATTTACCCATGTGCTCATAGTGGCCTAATTCCTTCCATCTAACCAACGCAATAAAAATCAATAGCCATGCATCGTGAAATTTTGTGCCCTTTTCCTAGGCCTCAATACAATCTTGCAAAAATTTGTTCACCAATAAGGTGGCCCAGTTCATTTAAACCCCTTTGATGCATTTTTCTATAGCTAGAATTACTATAGCTGGTACTTCATCCTTTCTAAATTTGCGCAATAAATTGTAGCAGAATACCTGCATTGCAAACATATTGTTGTCATCATTGATGCTTTTAACATCCAATCTCATTTCCCCCCTGAAAATATGGAACTTTTCCTTCATCACTTATGAGAGGGATCTCTCTCCTTTCTTTTTGAAAAAAATGGTAAGATCCTCTTTGGATTTTGGGAGCCCTGTTATCCATGCAATCAATGCAGTATCAATTGACAATGGGGGTCAAGCCATAGTGTCCCCCCATGGAAGAAGTTGAGCAGTACCTTCACACAATCATTAATTTCCACACTGCATCCGAAGTGTGGGATATTTAGTATGACTGACTTCTCCAGTCCAATTTCCCATAGTTATGTCTCTAGCACAATCACTCCCATGTCTGGTACACTCTTAACACACATGTATTTTTCCATGGCTATTTCTGGGAATTTTTTCTCATCAGTGATATCATGATCCATGAACTCGAGTTGACAACCTTACTGAGCATATCTCCTTCAATGGTTACACAAGGTAGGGTTGGTGATGTTACAACAAGCATTTCCCATTTTCTAGTACGTTGATTGGTGGTGTGTTACCCTTCCTAGGTGGTATGTAATTTATGTGGAATATTTCCTATGAATCCAAAGCTCCGGGTACTTCCACCTTTGGTGTACCTACTAGGTGTTTTGACTATTTTCACATTGTTGTTGATGGAACTCCAACCTTTGGTGAGGCCATTCATCTTGTGTGACAAATTCCTTAACTGGCTCTATGACTATTCTATGGTAGCTATAGCTCGGCTCTGATGGACTCAGACTCTCTCTAGTTTTCTCTAGTTCACTCTCACTTGCATGCAACAATGATTTACGCTTAGCGACCCTCTACTATTTTTGTGCCTTCTTTCCAACTATACATGTCTAATCTCACCTTAACTAAATTTTCCAATCCACCAATGAGGTTGATGAATGGTTAAATAAATGTGTCTTTAATACCAAATATGTCACGTTACTTGTCCCTCGTATTGCCAATATGTTGTGATTTCTAGTGGATTTTATCATTTAATATTATACAATGTCTTTATGACTGTCATTTCCATATTATCATCATTGTTTTCATGCTTTAACGCTTCCAACAGTCTTATCAATGCCAAACTATGAAATCATTCTTTCTTTTGCATGTGTTTGCTTCACGGTCTTTTTCTTTTGTGTCTTATCTTCTGAATTGGCACAGTTCTATCCTGATGTGCAATAATCTTTCCTTTTGTGCAATCTCCTATTCCTTGTAATCTATACTCTTTTTCTTTTTTCTATATCTACTTTTTATTTGATTTTCCTCCTTTTCCTCCTTTTTATTTGTTTTTCTGTGCTTTTGTTTTTCATACTATAGTACAACTACTATGATACATGTGTTCGGGTGCAACTCTGATTACTACGCAGTTGGTCGTCCTCTCTATATAGTTTCAGCCAAATTCCATTCACCATTCCTCTAAGGAATTCTCCATTAAAGGTTTCCAAATGCGCATCACCTGTCTTTGTTACATGTTGGATCACATAGGGTCCTAACCAATGCATTCTAAACTTCCCTGGATGTTGCATAAATTTGTTTTCATAAAGTAATACTTAATCCCCTACTTGAAAATTTTTATGTTTAATGTTTCTATCATGCCAAGACTTCTCTCTTTCCTTCTAAACTTGCTAATGGAAATTTGTGACAAACCAATCTTCCTCAAGATGTACTAACTGTGTCAATCTATCCTCTATTGCGCAAGAGTATGATAAATCAGTGATTGTTGCAATTCACAGGCTAGGTAGATTAAACTCCATTGGAATCACTACTTTTTTCCATAGACCAAACTGAAAGGTGTCTTCCCTATCAACTATTTACTTGTATTCCTATAAGCCTAGAACACTACAGGAACTATTAAGTCCCAATCATCTCTCCATACGTTAATTTTTTTTTTCAAATCATTATCCAATATTTTATTGAAATCATCCACTGTCACATTGCGTTGAGGATGATACAGGGTTCTCTTATGCTGATGAATTTGAAACTCCTTAGTTAATGTTGTAATTGTCTTATTCAGAAAGTGCATGCCTTGATCATTGAGTAATATGCATGGACATCCAAACCTTGTGAACACACTCTCAAACAAAAAACTCGAAGCGGTCTCTGTGGTGCAGTGTGTAACTGGTGTTGCTTCTACCCATTGTTTTAAGTACTTCATCGTAGTGACTATGTACCTTTCCCCTAATCTTCTTGCTTGTGGATTGATTGACCCCACAAATTCTATGGCACATTTATCAAATTCTTGTAGCATAACCTATATATTCAAAGACATTTTGTCCCTCATATATTATTTTACCACTCTTTGACAAACATCACATGATTGATAATATTCCTTAGCATCATTGTGAAGTGTGGGCCAACAAAGTCCTGCACACAAAATATTTTGGGAAGTTTCTCTCCTGACATAATTTCCTCCTGCAATCTCATCATGCACTTCTTCCAGTATCATTAGTATTCTGTTTTCCAGCATAGAACGTCTCAGTATTACATATGCACCCAACTTGTGTAAGTTCCCTACAATCAACTGATAATATACTTCTTTCACTATCGGTTTCTTCTTTAGTGTAATCATCATGTCCGATGGAGCCATACATGTACTTGGAAGCTATATGATGTCAAAGAAGTAATCAACCACCATCTTTACTGCAAATAAATCTACATCTGGGAAGTTGTCATCTAAATTTCATGCATATTCACCTGATAGTATGCGTGATATATGATATGGTCCTGCATTCATCTTCCCTAGTTTCACTACAACCTAAAAATCGAATTCCTGAAAAAATAGTAGCCGTCCGCTTATTCTCCCCCCCACCACTGGCTTGATCACTAAGTATTTTAATTCATATTGGTTTGTATACATATTAAAGTGAGACCCCAAGAAATAACGTCTGGACTTGTGTAGCTCATATACCATTACCGATCCTTCTCATTCTGTGGTAGTGTAATTCTTCTCTACTATGGACAACTTCCTACTTTCAAAATCAATTGGGTGATTTATGTCTCCCTCCCCTGGTTGAGATAGTATTACACCCAATGCTATGGACGATGCATCTGCATGGACATGGAACTCCTTGTTCCAATATGAAAATATTATAATTGGAATAGATACTATTTATTTCTTTAAGGTGTCCAACCCCTTATGACGGTCCTCATTCCATTGAAACTTTTCTTCCTTCTTCGTTAACTTTTCCATCATGTTGGGTATATGTTATATTCTTTGCATGTGTGTGTGTGGGTGCGTTAGATTTGAAAAATGCATCTGACGATCCCTCTAGTAGTTCTCCTTGTCTCGTGTGCGTCGGGCACTTCCTGGGGGAGGTTGCAAGGGGGGGTAGTTATGCCCCCCCCGTTTTTTGCTATTTTTAGAGGATTTTGATATTTTTAGCGGTTTTCTAAATTAATCCTGGATTAAGGGATTAGGGTTTTGGTACCTATGGAATACCCAAAAACATTGTATATATTGTATGGTGAATGGAGAAATTCGATATAATGAATATAAGAAAGTTTTTTCCTGGTTGAGGGTTTCCGGTATAAATCTTTGTGTACTATGTGTATGAGACATTGATTAAATTTTGTTTTTCTTAAGAATGTATATGCATTTCTTTACTTCATGGGTTTAAAACTTACAGATCAATGTTGTGATATGCACATATCCTTTGATAAATTTTCTATAATATCCCATATGACCCAGATTTACCTTAAGTTATCTAACTGATGTAGGTAGTTTTAACTCTATAATTATTGAAATCTTGGTAGGATCTAATAATATTCCATTTTTGTAGACTAGATGTCCCAACAAAATTCCAAACGGTGCACAAAAAATACACTTCTTCAAGTTCAGTGAAATATGACACAGTATACACCGATGAAACATCATCCTGAGTACTTCTATGTGATCCTTCAGTAGACTGAACACATTCCAATAATCCAAGTACACTTCAAGGAACTTATGAATAAATTTCTTGAACATTGGTACCGCAACTTTGAAAAACATTGCAAGGGCATTATTTAGTCCTAAGGGAATTACTGTATATTGATAAATCCCCCCCTATGTCATGAAAGTAGTATTTTTTTGGTCCTCCTGCACAATCTTTATCTGATAGTACCCTAAGAATCCATATGTGAAATAATAAGTCTCTTGGCCTCTTACATTCTTGAGTACCTCATCTGTGAATGGTGTGGGAAATGGGTCATGTAAAAATGAATCATTCAACTTCCTCAGATCTAGGAAGATATTGATTCCCCCTTTATGTTTATCCTACACTACCATTGGAATGATCCACTTAGCTTCTCCTATCATTTCAATCACTCATGCATCCAACATCCTGTCTATTTCATATTTCAACTTCTCTTTTTACTTTGGATTTAACCTGTAAGGCCATTGTCACACTGGCCTAGCACCTAGTTTCAGCGGAATCTTCATCTCACCTAAGTCTCATGCTATCCCCTTCATCTCTAAAATTTCGTTGGGAAAAGGTATTGATATTCGTGCAACAAATCTTCAATATTTTCGACCGTCTTATCACTCTAGTAATCTCATATCTTGAAAACTTCATATTATTTTCCACCACAATGTTTACCTTCCTCATCTTTATAGGTTGTGTGTATGCAAAGAACTCAAGTGTTGGTCCTTCTATTTACCATTATCCTTCTATTTTGTGAGATCGGAAGAGC
>CBVK0100603689.1:0-16615 GCA_900067695.1 Picea abies | reverse complement strand
GATCCTTTATGGGATTGGCGGGATACTATAGGAGATTTATAAAAGATTTCTCCAAGATTGGTTGTCCAATCACTGCCCTCCAGAAGAAGGGGACAAAATTCCCGTGGACACAACAATGTGAAGAAAGATTCCAAACCCTGAAACACCTACTGACCCATGCACCCGTGTTGAAAATCGCTGACCAAGAAGCTGACTTCCTTGTGTGCACAGATGTCTGTAAGGAAGGGCTCGAAGGAGTCCTTATGCAGGAAGGAAAGGTGATCTGCTATGAATCCCAAAAATTGAATGAACATGAGGTCAACTATGTGACTCATGATCTAGAACTGGCTACCATAGTGTATGCCTTAAAAATGTGGAAGCATTACCTCTTGGGAAGAAAATTTGTACTTATGACAGATCACTGTGGATTATGGTATTTGTTCGATTAACCCAAGCTTAATGCTAGACAATCCAGATGGATGGCCCTCCTTAGCGAATTTGATTTTGAAATCAAACACATTAAAGGGAAAGAGAATAGGGTGGCCGATGCCCTTAGCAGAAGCATGAGAACAATTCACCTGGCAGCGGTGAGTACCTGCGAGACAGATGTCAAGGATAGAGTCAAAAAGGCACAAGAAACAGATCCCTTCGTTCGAAATGTGACCCTGTACCTACAACAAGAACCTGTTGGAGCAAAATATGAAGGCTATCAAATGACCGAAGGAGGCCTGCTCACTTGCAGAGATAGACTGTGCATTCCCAATTGTGACGAATTGAAGAGGTTCATCATGGATGAACTACATAAAAGACCCTACACTGGTCACCCAAGATACCAGAAAATGATTACTGCCACCCGGAAACAATTTTATTGGCCTAGATTGAAGAAGGACATAGCCAAATATTTGGCCCAATGCATATAATGCCAATAGGTTAAAGTGGAACATCGACACCCAACCAGATTACTACACCCTTTACCCATCCCAGAATGGAAATGGGAAACCATCTCCATGGATTTTATCACTGGATTGCCAACTTCAACCAAACAAAATGATGCCATTATGGTAGTGGTGGATAAACTGAGCAAGTCTGCTCATTTCATCCCCATCAAATCGACCTGCAAGGTGATAGATATCGCCCAGGTATTCATGAAAGAGGTGTTTCGACTGCATGGCATGCCGAGGGAGATAATATCTGACAGAGACACCAAATTTACTTCCAATTTCTGGAAATCATTGATGGCGGGTTTAGAGACCAAATTGTTGTTTAGCACCGCCTATCACCCTCAAACCGACAGACAGACAGAAAGAGTGAATCAAATATTAGAGGATATGTTAAGGATGCATGTGATGCATTAACCCAAGAAATGGGAAGACTACCTGCCATTGGTAGAATTTTCCTACAACAACGGCTACCAAGCATCCTTAAAGATGATTCCCTTCGAGGTCCTCTATGGTAGGCCATGTAATACTCCAGTCAGCTGGAGTAACCCTGTAAACAGGATTTCTATTGGACCTGATATGTTGAAAGAGATGGAATAGCAAGTGACTCAGATAAAACAAAATCTGAAGGTCGCTCAGAACCAACAGAAAAGTTATGCTGATCAAAGGAGAACACCAAGAGAGTTCAAAATGGGAGACCATGTATATCTCAAAATTAAGCCCAGAAGGAGTTCCCTGAAAATGGGATCTTGTGCCAAATTGGCACCCCGGTATTGTGGACCCTTTGAGGTTCTAGATAGAGTGGGACTTGTAGCCTATCGACTAGCACTTCCTCCCACAGTAAAATCACATAATGTTTTCCATGTTTCATTATTGAAGAAATATGTACATGATGCTAATCATATAATTGACTGGTCTGTGATCCAGGTGGAACTGGAGGGAGAATTTCTACCAGAACCCCAATGCATACTGGACAGAAAGAAAACCCCGCTCCGGAACAGAGCCATTGCACAGGTCAAGGTGCAGTGGAAACATTTTGGCCCAGATGAGGCTACATGGGAAATGGAGGATGCCATGAGACAGACATATCCGATTTTGTTTACTTCTATACATACCATTCATGTTAGTAGATAAGAACATCGAGGACGATGTTCCTTTTTAAGGGGGAGGGAATTGTAACACCCTGTTTCCCCCAGCTTGTAAATATAACTGGACTGGCCAAAAACTATGGCAAACTCATAAATGTGAATATGTGATGTAAATGGACTTTGAGGAAAAGGTCAATGAATGTGAATAAAATTTTGAATTTATTGCAGGACTGCTAAGAGGGGACGTGCAGAAAAGAGACCACGATGGCAGGGGAGGGCACCTGGAAAGGTGGCGTTAACTTCCACCGAGAATTAATACCGTATTTGGAATCCACTGGCCCGGAGAACCAAAAGCGGCTCACTGGCCCTAAATTTAATGCCTTGTAGGCTGGCAGGTTGATGGCTTAATGAGGGATGGGCAGGTGAACCGCCTATCTGTAGAGCCATCAGGCATGATCAGCGTGAGGGTAATTGCGCCACACGTAACCTTGCAAGAGGATAAGGCGTGGGGAAGAAGCGATTGGAGGGGGGAAGATGCGAGGGGAACTCTGGCATTACGCAGAGTGAGTGATAGCAGAGAGGAAGGATTGCAACCTTTGCTCCTGGTCACTAGCAGACAGAGAGACGCAGTCTCACATCATCGTGGTCTCAGATCGGGGGTGGCTAGTGGTAAATCCACTGGGAGTCGCTACGCCTATGGTTGGGTGGAAACGAGCATCCCTCTCAGCAATCACACCCACTTCTGATGTTATTTCTGATAAGTGTTTTTCATATTGCATCTTGAAATTCATATGCTGATATATATGCTCATAAACTGTGAAATTATGAATGATTACAGTATAAGAATGTCCATGCAGTGTTTTGATGAGAAATGTTAGATATATGCTTATAACAGAAAGACCATGCATGGCTTATGTTGATAAATTAATTTAATTATGCATGAGTTGAACCAAGTCAGACTCCCAGACCATCCTCGGGAGTTTGTTTCCCTTTGTCTGTCTCCCGGGATGACCCAGTATAGATCTCTTCACAAAGATTCCCTCCTTGGAAAGGTTTACCAAGAACCTGGAAAAGGGACTTGAATGGGCAAGTCTTAATAACCCTGTACAAGGGGGAATGACCCTCTTAAAATTCCGAGGTAGCAGCGTAGGGATAAGCAATGAATCGATGGATGAGATCCCGTCAGAAGACCTAGGGTCATTCACAACCGTTAGATTGATGAAAGAAACAAGGGCGTTACATACCTTGCCCCTTTTCCCTCTATCCTCGTGAATAGCGAGGAAATCGGGATCGTAGACCCCCAATGTCCATGAGAACATTTGGACCGTTGATCTTTCCAAATCCATGAAGTAGTGGAAGAAGTGCACAAAAGGGAGAGATCGTGAGCCGTTAGATCTCATTCAGAAATCCTGTCAGCCGTTAGATCGGACAGGAGGTGCACGGGGTTTAACCCTTCTCACGCCAGGCAGAGGTCCCGACAGGCATCGGGATATCGGCGTTCATGAAATCGGGAGTCATGATGACAAGAAATCGAGAATTTCTATAGGAAAATTCCCGGGAGCGATCTGGACCATCAGTTAGTGGAGACACGTGGCGGAGATCGAGCCGTCGGGAGTCAGGATATCGGCATTCCCATGGACAGGAGATCGGGTAAGTCCACCTTGAAAACCCCGACACAAATCTGGGCCATCCATCTGAGAGAGGACGCGTGTCATGCGATCGTCCATTCCAGAGATCCGGGCACTAGACATCTAGATATCGATGCTCGGGAAATCGGAGTTCTCGAGTTCGTGAAAGTCGGGACATTTTAAGTCTCGAAATCCTGAGAGTTAACCAGGACAGTCCATCAGAGGAGGACGCGTGGGAGCAATCGGAGCCATCGGGGAAAGTCCCGATAGGAAGTCGTCTATCGGCATTTCAATCATCGGGATATCGGGGATTCCGAGGACAAAATGTTTAGGCATTTCGACATTGCAATGTTCGAAACCCCGACGAGAGACAAGGCTGCGGTCTTGTGAAATAGTGGTCATGTGGGCCAAAGGTCTAGCTCGGAGGGCTAACGGAAGTTGGAGCATATCGGGATTCGAAGGATCGGGAATCCCGTGGGCCAATGCATTGCGGTACTTAAAAGCTCGAAACCCCGACAAGAGGTAAGACTGCGGTCACGGGGATAACGGTTGTATGGGCCAGGAGCCTAGCCAGGAGAGCTAGTGCATAAAGAACACGTCGAGATTCGAGGGATCACGAATCCTGAGGACGAGTGTATTTTGACATTGAAAATTCCGAAAACCCAATGAGGAGGTATGGCTGCATTCATATAGGGGAAAGGTCATGTGGACCATGATTTTAGCCTGGAGGGCTAACGGGAGTTGGAGCATACCGGGATTTTGCAGTCCAAAACCCCGAAAGAAGGATAAGGCTGCGGTCTTATGAATTAGCGGTCACATGGACCAAAGCATAGCCAAGAGGGCTAATGCGTAAAGGGCGCATATCGGTGAAATTTCTCATCGGAGATCGAGAGTTCGAGAGGACAGGAACTTTTGTCATCAGGGGTCACGAAACCCCGAAGAACCCCAAAATTATCATCGGGGAAATGTCACAGGCGCGTGAAGAACAGGCCATGATAGGGAAATAAGGACCTATGGATCGGGTTTGGCATTTCTCTACTGCGAGCTTCGGGGATTCTCATTGTTGAGAAATCAACGAAAAAGTTTGATTTTAGGTAGTGGGTGTGTTACAATTTGCCCCCTCTGCAGGAATAGTACCCTGCCCAGGAGTAGATTCTCCAAAAATGGGGTTGCCCCCAGCCGGAAAAGAGGCCGACGAGACAGTGTTGTTACCAAACGTTTTGTTCCAAGAAAATAGTGTCAAACCTACTGGCATACTATGCGAAGGTGGTCCCTGACTCCCCACTCCAAATTAACTATTGTGTGTAGGTTGCTCGACGGATTGTTGATGTGAACCACCGAGTGAAGGGGACGAAGGAGGGATATGACCTCCTACGTAAGGAAAAGCATTAAAAGGGATAGGAGTGCCCCCCATGTGACCTTGCAGAGGAGAGCTAGAGCTCCCTGCCCCCAGACCCAAAGTCTATAAAGTGGAGTAGGACAGTAGAGGACTTGTACCCGAACTAGGCATACCGTATGAGAACGGAGGGCCTGTCGCACTAGGTATGAAAGGGGTTATGGCCACCGCCAAAGATGGGTTCGGACCACTGTGCGAAGTAGTTGTGGTCGAGACCATGGTGGCTTGGACTGACGATGGTAGGTTAGGAGATGACTCTCCTGTGGTGACAACTGTGGTGGGAATTGAAGAATTCCCGGAAGAAGTAACAACATTTGTTTCCATTGCTGTGTGAGGCACTATCTGACGCTCGTGAAATTGAATTGGTACAATAAAAGGTGCCAAGAGATCAGTGGTTGAGGTTTCAACCGAGCTAAGAGTGGTTGCTTTAAGGTTCAAAATGATTGATTCCTCCGGGGGTTGTTCGGGCACAATGGTTTGTAACCCGGTCGCTTCAAAAGACCCTTGTTGGTCTAGCTTCCGCCTTAATGGTGGCGGGGATGGCTCTAGTGTAACCGGTGGCAGGCCAAGAAGCCTTCGTGACCAGCGAAGCTCGGGATCCTCCACTATTTGAGAAGATCCAAGACACTCTAAGGTAGTCTAAATGCTCAAAAGTAACACACACTAAGAAAAAAGTCCCTAGAAGATAAGACAAGCAAACACTAAATTAATTGGAAGAACAGTTACAACAACCAACACTAGAGCAACTTACCGGTGCAAGTGAAACTCGAACATGGAAGAACCCTCTGAGTATACTCTGCAAAGCATGGCCCAATGTCTGTCCTAGGTACCGCGGTATACCCCCACAGTCACCTGTGTATGTCCCTAACAAATATTGGCAACTAGGTTTCCAGCACGCGAACAGTCACCAGGCGGGTACAGTCGAAAGCCGGGTAGACCACAATGAGCAGGGTATCGAGCCCGAAACCTGTCAAGGGCATTGAGAGAAAATGGTCCGGAAGACAACTGAGGATCTCAAATGGATTCAAGACCCACAAAGCCCCGTGAAAAATGCAAACGACGGAATCCCAAAACAAGCCCTCTATATGTGTTCTCCACTACGATTGGTCCGAATTTGGAGGGTTTATCTCCGCTACTTTTCTTCACTTGACCTTGTGTTTATCCCCTATGTTAGAAGGGGGTCCCAGATAACTTCCATGAAACTTTACTTAGACACTCCCTATCTCAGACTCCAATGTTTGATTTTAAATGGCCTTGAAGAATTTCCTCTCCAACCTAATCCAAGGCCCTAGTCCTAAACTAGTTTGTGAACCCTACAAACATAAAAGTCTAGTAGATTTTAAATTTAGCGTTACTTTTATGGCTTTGTCTTACATGAAGGGGTATGAGGGTGAAACTGATGATGTGTAAAAGACGAAAGCAACAAATGAATAAAAAAGCTGGAAACAAAACTTTTACTGAATGCAACATTTCAACAACTTTTCAAAAGAAAGATTTTTTTAGCTTTTCTAAGATTTTGGGCAACAAACTCAAAGGAATTTCACTCGACTACGAGCTACTTATAATCTAAGTGAACTGCAAAAACTTATGAAATAAAAGACTTTTCCCTAGCTAATGATGCAAAAACACACTCTTCAACCAAAGAAGAAAATGAAAAGAGATTTATTTATTTATTTATTTAAGTGCTAGTAAAGCAAGAAAGGGAAAATACCGACAAGCAAAAAACCAAGAAAAACAATTCTGGCTTAAAGCACAGATCACAAAGAATCAGATTAAAAAATAACACATAAGTAATTGTAAAAACAATGACTCTCACGCTTATCTAAAAACTGTAAACAAATTTTTTATTTTCTGACAACGTTTTAAATGAGAAAAAGTAAGCTAAGGGTAAAAATAATCCTAAGCTACTGATTGTTCAAATAGAGATTCAAACACTTGAGAGGAATACTTCCTATCAAAGGAGAGGATGGCTGCCTCACCTTTAACAAAAAGTAGTCTGTACAAGCACGTGACTGTCAATCAAACAGAACGTGTGCGAACGCGTGCTGAACAACAACAGAGGGCGTGTACACGTGGGCTGACCTTGTACATGCTACGTGTATATCTAAAATCTAATAAAAAATGAATACAGATAGACCAAACCAAACTAGGAAAAGACCTCTGGTATTGATAACCAGTATCCCTTGAAGGCTTGGATACTCTTTCTAACAGAAAAACAAATAATGCAAGGGAATAAATAATAAGGCAAAAACAATTTGAGATAGGACTATTAGCAAACAAGACTCAGACAGAATTCCAGAAAACCCCCTGAGAATATGTGATTCTGACAGGGAAGAGGAGGACTGCCTCTCAGGTTCTCTGAACTCCTACACGCTGCTGCTACCTCTACAGCTAGTGTTCACACACGGGCTATAAGAGGATAGGGCGCGGGTACACACGTGCAGGCCTTGTGCAGCCTGCGTGTACCTCTGTGGGTCCCGAAAAACAAAGTCAAGCAAAAGTTAGGGAAATCTAGTATGGAAAACTAGACTCCCTGCTAGCTTAGACTTTACAAAAATGAAAAGAAAAGACAGGCAAGAAAAACTAGTCTTTAAACTACCCAAAAACTAAATAAAATTCCAGGAACCCTAAAGAGTTAATCCCCAGTACGGTCACCAATTCTGTTGTTGGGGAAAAATACCCTACAGACTAGAAAATAGAGTTCAGACTTTGCATGCAGATATGACTGAATATAATTACTTTCTACCTACATCCCTAGATTTAAATCCCCTTTTCTTAGTAAATGCACGGAAAGATCCACCTACCTTGTTACCGGTGTTTGATGTTGATCCTCCATTGTGCTTGATTACTTGTTCACAATACTCCTTCCAAAGCTGGCCTGCATTCAAGACGAGCAACAACTATGCATGCATACTACTTATATACTCACGGGTTAGAAATCAAACATAAACTAATCAAACCATTAAAACTTCATGAATTGGGATGGGAAAAGCATTCTCTTTATTACTTGAAATGAATCAACTTTACAAAAGCTGAGACCGACCACCGCTCCTTGAACCAAATCCTGGGCTCCTCTTCTTATGTCCTTCAACTTCTTTGCTTTTAATCTCCTTTGGCATTAGTAAAGGCTAAAGGGTTGGGACAATGGAATACATAAATGGGCAGAGTTTCTTTGCTATATTCTTCCTCCTTCCAAATGGTACCCCTACCCCTTCTTTTATAGGCTAGAAGGAGCTAGGTATTTGGACGAACCCTCGACCATGCATGGCCAGGAGTTTCAGTTAACTCACCCATAGCTTTTTGTTCCGTCAGCAACTTTCCTTTTTTTGTGATTCTGAAGGTCCACGCGGGCTATAGTGGGCCTGCTAGTGTGGACACTGTAGATCCACGCGGGCTGTAGTGGGTTAGCTAGCGTGGACTTTTAAAAATGGACTTTTTAGAAGAGTTGTTCAGTAGTTTTTGGCAAAGAAGGGCTATGAGATGGTCTGATGCCAGGTAAGCATGTCTGGTGCAATTTAGGGTTATAACAATGCCTAGAAACTATGCTAATTTGCTTTCATTATGCTGAGCTTTAGTCCTTTTTGGGAGATATAGAGTGTTTATAGTCAAAAGTTTAAGTTTTCTAAGGCATAGCTGATTTTGATAGTCACACCTAAGTTTGTGTAGTAGATCAGAAGGTCATTTCATAAACATAATTTGGGATTATATTTGTATCAATTATATTTAGCATTAATAGAGAGGTCTCTCATTTGGAAGCATACCTAGAGGCGTAGCCCAATATCGGTGAAATCCGTTATTAACTTGTGTAATATTCCTTGTTATTTGTTGTTTCCTATTTCTCTCAATTTCATCATTTTAACTTCTACAAGTTATTTGTTAGTTAATGAAATTTGGATAAGTAAGGAGATTCATATTTTAATTTGCAAATATTCCTAAAGGTCATAATTTTGGAATCAAGTTGGATGTTCATGTATGCTTAAGAACTAATTTGACATCTAAGGATTTCCAGATTAGGTGGGATTTTTATTCTACGAGGAATTGGGGGGAATAATTGTAGAGGGCATGGGTAATAAGGGTTTTAAGGAGAGTGGATTTCTGGGATGGATGGTGGTGGGAAATAACATTAAGGTATTTATCAGTTTGGGCCTTCTTTATATAAACTTGGTGGGTAAGGGAGCCATTAGGAAGTCAAGAAATAAGAACACCCAAAAGGGGACGGAGTTGTCCTTTTTGGTTTCCATAGTGAATTGGATGTGAGGGTAAAGATTGTTAAGGTGGTTAAAAAAGGAAATAAAGTTGGGGTGGTTGTGAAGAGAAATAACGAAAGTGTCATCTACAAACCTAAACCAACATTTGGGTTTGAGATGGAATTTGTTTAAGGATGAAGATTCAAAAAGTTCCATGAATAGGTTGGCAATAATAGGTGATAAACATGACCACATGGATGTACCTTCAGTTTGTTCATAGCACATCCCTTTGAAGGTGAATAAGGTGGAGAATAGAAAAATTTCAACGAGGTTTAAGGTTTTGGGTTCAACAAGTTTAGAGACTAGGGTGAGGGATTCAGAAACAAGGATTTTGGTAAATAAGGAAATGACATCAAAGTTGAGCATAAGGTCTTGGTCATCAAGGTGAATATTTCAAGTTTTGTGAATGAAATCAATGAAATATTTAATAAAAGAGAAGGTTTTTCCTATAAAGGCTTGAATCTTGTCAGTAAAGTACTGGGAAAGGGCATGAGTGCATGATCTAATGGTTCTTACTATAGGTCAGAGAGGTATGTCTTTTTTTTTTATTATGTATTTTAGGTTTTCCATAGATCCTTTGGGTTTGGTGTTTGTGAGGAATTAAAATATTTTGGATGTTAGGATATAGGGAGGAAGTTTTGATAGCTTTGGTGATCGTTTTTATGATGGAATTAATAGGTTTTTTTGGCAGAGGTGTTTTAGTAGAGGAAGAGAGGAGGTCAAGAAGTTTGGATTCATAGCTAGAAGTGTTCATAATAACTAAAACATTTCCTTTATCATCTTTGAGTATAACAATGTATGGGTTGTCATTAAGGAAACAAATAACAAGAAGTTGTTCTTTAGATAAGTTGAGTTTAGGCATTTTGGATCATTGGAGGATTCTTTCACACTCTTTCCTAATTTCTTCATATTCGTGAGTGGGAAGGTTTTGGGTAATGGATTCAATGGTACAAATAATGTCTTCTACGAGGATACATCTAGGAGTTAGGGAAAAATTAAAACCTTTTTCATGAAGTTGGAGTTTGGGAGGGTCCAACAATTTTAACTTCAATCTTTTCCCCAATATTTGCTAAACAATCCAACACATGGATACCAATAACTACAACTCCCCTATCACTCTTTTATGTTAATAACTCTAATATTTCAATATTTTTGAGATGTGATTTTCCTGAAACCCCCTTATCTTCATTTACCTCTATTCCCAACCATAATCCATCTCCTAAACCTAGAGCTGAGTGCACCTCTTGTTCCAATAATATATCCAAATCTTTAACCTCTGAGGATAGACCTTCTAACTATTGTTCCTCTATCCCCCACTCTTCTAGCACTAGTCCTTACACTATCATAAACTTCTCTTCTCTCAAGATGGACCCTCCCACCCTCCAACTTCTTGAAAAAGGTTTTAATTTTTCCCTAACTCCTAGATGTATCCCCATAGAAGACATTAGTTGTGCCATTGTATCCATTACCCACAATCTTCCCAATGACAAAGATGAAGTAATTAGGCAAGAGTGAAGAAGAATCCTCTAACGATCCAAACTACCTAAAATCAACTTATCCAAAGAACAGCTTCTTAATATTCATCACCTTAATGAAAACATGGACATGATTATCCTCAAAATTGATAAAAGCAATGATTCAATTATTGTGAAAATGTCTGACTGTGACTCCAAACTTCTTGACCTCCTCTCTTCCTCTACTCACAAACCTCTTCCCTAAAACCCTATTAATTCCATCACCAACTGATCCAGATTATTTTGAGAATGAAATGATAGCCGATATATAACAAATAAATATACATAGATATTGCAAGAGAGCCAATAATATGACAAAGATATAGCAGAGATATAACAATAAAAAAAGAGATACAATAATACACAATTTCTATTAGAAATGCATAGAACTATAAAATACAGAGTGAATGAACTCGCTAGAATGGTGGAATCTTATCTATGAGAAGAGATGTGAAGACTATGCTCATTCGTAAGAAGATGAAGATGTTTACAATGAGGCTCCAAATGCATTTTTAACATTATGAAAATCCAAGAACCTAACCTCGGAATATGAAAGGCCAAAAGGTTTGCAGGTCCTAATGGGGGTAGTTGATACATAAACTTCCCGAGGGCATAACGTTTGCATATGCTCTCTGTTTGGGGAATTCGATACCTCGTTGGAAAGGTCTATTCGAGAAAGTGTCAATTTTATTATTTAGACCCCAAACGTAAAAAAAATGGCATTTAGGGCCTCAAAATGGCTCCCGAAGTTTGGGACTTGAAAAAATATTAAAAATTGCCAAAATGGAAAATTATTCTATGAGCCAGTGGAATAGGTGGGTGGGCACTGATATCCATATAGATCAATCCTCCCTCCTTAGGAATCAATGGTATCCATTGCATTGAGTTCTTGTGGGAGATGGGGAATAATCTAAGTTGAATCTGAACCTTGGTGAGTTGCTTTCCTTGCTGGAGAAGTTGCATTGCTTGGCTTGTAGAAGGTTTTCATGAACCAGATGTTGGAGGGGTTGGAACTTTTTAAGCAGTCTGAATACCTAAGATGATGTTGTGGAAAATAAATCTTTGTTCTTTACTTCAATATTGTTGACCTGTTTCTGCTAGATAAAAGGGGTTTGGATCGAGGTCGTAGTGGTCACAATGTCCTTTTGTTCACCTTCTGCCTGAATCGCGAAGAAGATAAAAGTTGTCGTATTGAGATGACTTTGCTGCATTGTTTTGTCAAAACTGTAGTCAAAACTACCTCTGGTATCCTGTAGAGGTGACCCCCCAAAGTAACAATGACACTACAGAGTTGAGACTCATAAAAAACATGGTGCTTCCACATATATAGTTGGCCCAAAGGAACATCACAGACATCCAGTGGGGAAACATCGCAAAATACCTCATCCTTGAAGGGATTGATGCCATAGGACAAGAAACACTGTTTGATGACATGAATATCTCGTCCCTGGCGAAGCCACCCGATCTTGTATGGTTGCGGGTGTGGTTTTGTTGGAAATCCCAACTGTTTGACGACCTTTGCTAAGATGAGCTATTTTGGCTTCCACTATCAACAATGAAATGCAACGGGGTCCCCTTTACCCACATATGTGAATGGAATAGGCGCTCCCCCTATTCAAGATTTGTTGGTTCTTCTGGTTGGATCATTGTGGTTGTGATAATACGAGCAGTGCGGTCTGCATCGATGATCTGTCTCCTTCCATTATTTTTCGAATCATGCACTACAACAAATCCCTGTGATTTACTTTCATTTTTGCTCCCTTTTTTGCTTCCAAAGTTGGTTTTAGTGTATTTTTATTCAAGTTTTTGAAAACTTCGGCGCTATTTATCAAGATGGAGCTATTTATGTCATTTTTGGTGTCGATCACAAAATTTAGGTGCTAAATTAGGCCCTAATAGTGCCAGAAATTGCACCCCATTTAGCGCTAGAAATTGTGCCCCATTTAGCGCTGGAAATTGTGCCCCATTTAGCGTTGGAAATAAAACCCCCTTTAGTGCCAGAAATAGAACCCCAGTTAGCACCAAAAATTGCGCCATAAGTAGCGTCGGATGTAGCCAGATTATCCTAAATAGTTAATTATTTGAGGTGTTGGGGGTTAAGTGGATATGGGCTTTGAGGATTATGGGATTTAGGGATTTCGGGTACAATGATTAAGGGTTAATAGATCATAGGTTAGGGTTTAAGGGATTAAGGGTCAAGAGCTAAGGGATTTGGTTCTTATGGGTTAGGTAGTTTAATGGTTAATGGCTTAGGGATTATGGGCTAGGGGATTAATGTTTAAGTGCTTAGGGCATAGGGGTTTATGGATTAAGGGATTAGGGATTAGTGATAAGTTTTTAAGGGTTTATGGCTTAGGGGCTAGGTGATTTAGGGATTTTGTGTTAATGTATTAGTGATTAACTAAGGTTGAGGGATTAAGGGTTAATTAGGGATTAGGGATTAAGGCTTTAAGGGTCAATGGATCAGGGGTTTGGGGAGTTATGGTTTTGTCAGAACTCTCTTACCAACACGCCAATCACCAATGCCATCCACCGATGTCGCACAGTGAGTAGTGAATGGGGCCAACATTGAAATTTCTTCAAACTATTCCTATATGCGTTGGAATTTTTATGGTTAGACTAGACACATGCCTTGACGATATGCAAGGGTTTCAAGACTCAAGGATACCTGTTGATGTCCCCAAATAATATTTGAGATCGTCTACGTTTGCATCAATGTTCATCATGCAATCTCATTTTCATCATCTATCATTCACATCTATAGAATGCTTGTCGAAACTCTCTTGAAATGTCATGAAACGTCTTCCAACATGCCCATCACCAATTCCATCCAATAATGTCGTACGATGAGCAGTGAATGGGGTTTAGCATCGGATGTGCCTAAATAGTTAATTAGTTGAGGTGTTGGGGGTTAAGTGGACAGGGGCTTTGAGGATTATGAGATTTAGGGATTTGGGGTATATGGATTAAGGGTTAAGGAATTAGGGGTTATGGTTTAAGGGATTAAGGGTCAAGAGATAAGAGATTTGGCGCTTATGGGTTAGGTTGTTGAATGGTTAATGTATTAGGGATTATGGGCTAGGGGATTAATGTTTAAGTTCTTAGGGCATAGGGGTTTATGGATTAAGGGATTAGGTATTAGGGTTTAAGTGTTTAAGGGTCGATGGCTTGGGGGTTAATGGATTTAGGAATTTTTTGTTAAGGGATTAATGATTAACTAAGGTTGAGGGTTTAAGGGTTTAGGGATTAGGGCTTAAGGCTCTAAGGGTCAATGACTTACGAGTTAGGGTTTAGGTCTAAATTTGACATGGTTAGACGAGACGCATGCCTTGATGGTATGCAAGGGTTTCAAGAGTCAAGGATGCCTGATGTCCCTGCATAATCTTCGACATCCTCCACGTTTGCATAAACCTTCATTATGACGTTTGATCATTTTCATCATTCATCATTCCCATATTGAAATGTCAGAACTCTCTTGAAATGTCATGGAATGTCTTCCAACATGCTCATATGCAATGCCATCAACCGACCTGACATAGTGAGTAGTGAATGGGGCCAATGTTGAAATTTCTTCAAAATGTGACTGTATGTGATGAAATTTTACATGGTTAGACTAGGAAAATGCATTTACGGTATGGGAGGGTTTTAAGACTTAGTGAAATCATTGAGATTGAATACTGATGTTTTGATATGAAATAAGAAACTAAAATTGAACTTTAATTTATTAAATTTTCACCTAATTCTAGGTGATTAAAATCTTTTATTTTGTTTAATTATTTTGTATTTAGTTATTAATAAAAAATAATAAAAAAATTATTCCCAACATTAAAATGAAAAAAATATAAAAATAATTAAGTTAACAAAGTTGATTATTCAAATCATTGTGAGATACATGCATTGATGATGTCTTCCATTGACAAATGCATGAAGGCCATCTGTGGTGTAACAGTGCTCCGTTTGGATATATATATATATATTGATTTCATCTACCACATGAGCTAACTTATCCTTATTTTCACAAAGGCTTGTTTTTAATTGCTTGAAGCATGGCATTTTTTCATTTGCAATTTTGCTAATAACTCTTAAATATGCTCTCTTTCCTCATCTTGCAATAGCGGTCTCCTAAATCAATTGGGTTACATATGGCTGACCTATTCTACATGTTACCCCTCATATTGTATGAGGCATTGTACTAGTTTGAAGACCCTTACCAAGAAAGTTGTGTTTAGAGGATGTGTGTCTTGATGGTTATCGGTTGTGGATTTGATACTTATTGCTTCATTTAGCATCGACTCTTGGGGAACCATTGCATATTTGGAGGCTTGCATATTACACGTGGATATTGATAGATAAATGGGCTTGATGAGGGTCTTACATGTATGGTTCACTCTTTTTTTACCCTTATCACATTCATGGAGAGGGATACCCATCAAATAAGGGTTTTACCTAAGTTTTATTTCTCAGTTCTTGATACTCCTTGAGATAGTGTGCCCTCATTCTAGGGCACATATCCCTAAGGTGCATGCCTTGGAAAGTGTGTTTTGCATTCGATGGTTGAGATATATTCATGAGGAGTTCCTTACCTTTGGGGCCTTATTTTTATCATGTGGTTGAGATTTCAAGGAGGTTGGCTAACTCATATCATGGAATGATCCCTTGGTCATTACATCTTGGTACATTTATTAAGGAGGCCAAACTACCCTACACATAGTTCTAGAGTGCCCCATGGTTTTGATATGATTGATGGTATTAGCACAATGTTTCATGCTCTAGCACATGGGTTTGGGTTTTTTTTTCAGATTCGTTTAGTGGGAGGCTTCAACCTTTATGTGTATTTTCCTAGGTTGTCCAACTTTTGGCCCTTGGTTTGAGGAGAGATCGTTGCTTGCACATGAATTCGTACTAATGGAACACATTTTGAGGAAATCCATCTCTTTAAGGAGGTTGTTATGACAACCAAGGGGCCACTATTGCACACATGTCCATGATATCCATCATTTGATAAGTTGGTTATTGCATTGGAGGAAACACCCTCACTAACCTTGCTACCTTGGCATTGTTTTGGCATTTCTAGGTTGTTGAATCATTAAACAAGTAGAGCGCTACCCTAGTTTCCATATGGGAACATTTATTTTTTATGTAACCACCTTACACTAGTCAATGATTTCTTGAGAACAAAACAACAATACAAGAAGAAAAATTTAAAGGAAATTTAGTAGGAATTTTACATAAACAACTCTAAATTATTGGTATCTCTAAAGGATATCTACTTGAATCCAATTGGTTAAGAGTGGGATAGTCGGGATATATGTCAAAAAAAAAAATTCTCACACCCAAAATCATGTTGATCAAATATCCAAGACAACCACCATTCCCTCAGTCACTACATTTGCAAAACAAAATCCAAGAATCCATATTCCTTCTATTAATTTGTGAAAACATTTCAACTACTCTATGCACTCTCTCTGACTTCTACAAATAGTTAATGGATTAGGGGTTAGGGTTTAAGGGATTAAGGTTTCCATTGTTTTTTTTTCATTTTACCCACTCCTCTGGGTTCTTGTCTATGCCTTGTTCTTCTTTGTTGGCATTTAATTCAGGTTTTCCTCTCATGCACTTTTGTTGGGTTCTTTAGGATTTTTATATAAGATTTCAAATCTATTGCTAGTTTGACTCCTTTGTGAGCCTAGGGTACCGTGGGCCTTCTATTGGGTCTTATTCTTGCAGTAACTTTCTCAAATCTCTCTGAATATTTTGGCGCGAAATTCCTTTCCTGAGGCAGTGAGAAATTTAATGGGAAATCTATTAAGCCCTAATATTGGCTC
>CBVK0100603688.1:0-16615 GCA_900067695.1 Picea abies | reverse complement strand
CCGACGCTCTTCCGATCTCACTGCTTCTTCTATTTTATACCACTTATGGGGTATATCATCTAATGTGTTTGGGAACATATGTGGCCAAACTCTCTCATCCCAATAACCTAGTTTCCTCCATTCTTTCTCACATTGTTGTATGTGAGTGAATGGGTTGAACCCAGGTTTAAAAGTCAGGATATCTAGATTGGTTGACAAATTTTTTCCACCAAATATTTCCACAAAGTAAAGGGTGGTAGTATTCCACATTTACAGTTGAGGTGCATGTGTCTTCCACCATTAAGCTTCTTGCCTTGTGAAGGATTTGACTAGACTTTGTAATCTTCCCCTTTCTCCGATTGACTTGGAAACCTCATCGACATGCATCGATGGAGAGTTTCTTTCATTGAACCACAGGGGTTTCCTTGACTGTGAATGAGTCGATATTAGTGTTGGTGTTTTCTGGAGATTTATTTTGACCACGATACGTACTGCTTGTATTGATAATAATTATTTGTATTGTCTTATTGGTATCGCTTATATCGACCAACACTCTTTGGATTGTGCTTCATAATTTTCTATTTTCCAATTGTATAACTCTGTATCTGATTTTTGACCTATTGACAATGGAGACCTAACTAATATTTCTCCTTCACTATTGGGCTCGACATTATCTTTTTTCTCATTCATTACTTGATATAATCACTAGGCTTCATGAGCTTCATCCCATGTCTTGACCCATGGTTTTCCTTATTTTCAGTCTAATGGGATTATGATTTTGATGCCACTACCTTTAATTTGATTCTATCTCTCTCGAGGGAGATTGTGGCCCTCATGTTTCGACCCCAAGATCTTCCAACTAATGTAGGGTAGGTAGGGATACCTTCGACCAGGTTGATTACTTCAAAGTTGATCCTTGTTGGGATTCCCATTATGGATTTTATTACACTTTTCAGTGTCTCGATTATCTCAATGAACCTTTGATTTACTAACTTTAGAAAATTCATTGTTGGTTGAAGCAGGGGTTTCCTGAATCGAACCCATGTTCCCCTTGGGAGGATATTTACTTGGGATCCAAAGTCTACTATGAATTTCTTGATCATATGTTCGTTTATTTTGAGGTCGACTTGTGGGTTGAAGTCATTTGTGTGTCTACCTTGTGATAACTGGTGCAAATTTTTGATTGGTCTTTGGCCTTATTTATATTCTCTTAAATTTCCTAGTAGGTCAATCAAGTGACCGACCGACTATTTTTCTCACAGTAATTGCGGAAATCTGTTTAACGTAGTGTATGAATTTTTCGCATGTCCTCCCTTATTTTCTTTATCTTGGTCGATAATTTTGAAAACTTTTAATGCTTCCCTCATTAGTTTTTCTTCATGTTCTGGGTTGGCATATGTGTTTTGGCCTCCCCTCTATCGACTTGGTGGTTCTGGATAAATGTCTTCACCAAATCCCGAGCATGTTACTACATGGAGGTTATTTGAATTCAAAATATCCTATTTTGGCATTGTATGAAAGAGATTTACATTTCTTTTATTCATTAATTTTTCTAACATGATTGGATAGTCTTCGAGGGAGTGGCCTCCCACTCCAAAATTGTTACAAAATTTGAGATCATTTGTCTTTGAATGGGAAATTCAGACTGATGTGGTCATCTTTCCAATAGTTGAAGCAATAGTAATGTCTTCGACCCTGTACTCTACCAAAATTTCCTCGTAATTGATAAACCAAGCAAGAGATATGGATCCCATCAGTTATGTTGGTTGTATCTAGAATGCTTTTCAAACAAACCAATTTCGTTTGGGATATTCATCACCTTCATGGATCGGGATGTGGTTGAGCCCCCCATTGTTACTTTCTTGGATTTTTTTAGGCTGAAATTATTGCAAGAGTTTGGGTCAAAGTCGACTGAGAATTCAAACTACTTTCTTGAGTTGAATTTTGAATATTTGAATCGACTGGTACAATATGTTGTTGGTATTCAGTTGGGATGTATTCAATTGGTAACTACACTTGTTCATTTCTTGGACTTGGGGAACATTTCTGACAAAGCTTTGTTCATATACTCGAGGAATTGTCCTCTGAAGGGTATTGTCGATTCATTTTCACTATATGTTGAGTTAGAATATTCCAAAAGTAGACTTGATAGGGGGGTGTAGTCCGTGAGATCTCTTATATGGAGGAGTATATCCTCTAGTCGATTTTCATTGTTTTCTTGTGCTTCAATTAGCACCATATCTCTTATTTGACCAACATTGTCAGTTTGATACCAAACCCTTGGTGATTGTGTATCCACATGAATTCTTTGTTGGAGGAAGTCTGTAATATGTGGGATGTGACTTCTTGCAAGGGAAATTTAAACTGCGGGTATTGAGTCATCATTCTCCATATCAACTTGGTCAATTGTTTGTTGTGCACCACCGACTTCCATACTCAATTTCAATCTTCTACTCCTCCCAGGATCCATCGGGGTTCTCTCAAGGGTTTTTCCAGTGATCTGTCATGCCTCGATAGGTTTTCTATGAAATTTTTGAGGATCCCTCTTATTTTGTAACTCTTCTCACCTATTTTTCCTCTTGTCCAGCTCTAGTTTTTGTATATTCATTGAGGGTTTATGGGTTTTCATTAGACATGTTGACTTCACACCTGATTTAGTTGTATTCCTCCCGACATTTGACCTTTTTCGATTTGGGTGTGCTTCAACTTCAACTTATACCATCTCATGGATCATCCAACCCCACGTCATCAGCCTGACTTACTCATGATTGATGGTGTTCATCATTTTTATATGCTCATTTCTTTAAGAAGTATTCCCAAGATTCTCTGGTTTCTTTGCAGTTAGAATCTAAAAATCATTCCCACTCATCTTGTTTCTCTTGCCAATTAGAGTTCAGAGGAGGATTTTTCAGAAGGGGTCAATATTCAACAATGTCCCCGACTCCCTTGTCTAAGAAGAACTTGTAAAGTAAGGATGGGATAGTGCAAAGAAACCCATCGTGAAGTTTTTTATAAAATGTGTGCTTGATGGTTTCGTTTGACTCTCTATCTCAATCGCTTTCTCTTCTATATAGTCTTGTACGATCATCTTGAACCACTCATTAAGGTTTGTTCTCCCTTTGTTTATGATTTTGTGCATCCATTTCTCATCTGGAGTGAGTCTTCACATTATATTGACTGACATATTTGTATAGTGTTTTTTTAATGTCTTCCAAGAATCGCTTGTGCATCTCTGTGAAGAACTCTGTGTGTGCGTCTGCTAGTGTCAATCAATTTTTTTGTGCTTCTTTTTTTATATAATTAGTAATTTTACGCTCCTTCCATTTGTGTATTTATTCCAAGGTTAACATCTATTTTCCTTTTTTCTATGCATGCCTGAGTTCAAAACTACTGGCAACAGAACCAATGTTGTAGTCTAAGGGAAAGTACGATAAGGGAACTTATAGATCCTTACACAAAGCAATACACACTACAATATTATATATAGAAACACATAGACATACAGATAGACATACATAAGTAGTGGGAGAACCATCAATTCATTTTATTATATATCCAAAACAATCTCTCTCTCTCTCTCTCTCTCTCTACATTGCATAGCCACACATATATATGAGTAACACATAATCACTGGTCGGTTACATTCTTTAACTGTTCGGTCGGTTGACTCTAACTATCGATTCTACCAACTTTCCTGACTGACTTCTTCAGTCAACTCGACTTAGTCGACTGGTGGGTCTAGTTGGTAGAGCTGACTAACCCCTACAACAAGTAACCACTCACACAACCAGATCAAAGATCAATACACTGATATTTTTACATGGTTAAAATCCTCAAAGAGGGAAACATTCCATGGCCCTAACCGACGTGGCCACCTGAGGCAATATATTAATGGAAAATAAAAATATTTTATAAGATATTTTCTCACAATCATTCATCAACAAATGACCCTCCATGTTATTTAAATAGAGGTCATGGACCAATTAGGTGCTAAGCCACTGATCAATAGATTCATTAAGATTGAGGAGAATATGAGTTGTCGAATCACTCTATGTCTAGAACATATCATGATTGCTATATTACATAACTGCAAATGCATACTAATGCATATTAAAGAAACAAAATTTTACCTAAAGTGTTAGGGAGCTAACCTCCCTAACCCATCATGTAGGTAGAATAATATATTTTCCATGTAATAAAGGTCAATATTAATAAAGCCTAGTAATAAGGAAGAATAAGTCAAATGTAAGAAGACCTAATAGAATCTTCCACTTCTAGAAAGATCTTCCTCTAGATTGTTCTTTTGGTAGAAATATTTAGTATAAATAGGAGTCAAGGGAATGATAAGTATTGGTCTTTAGAATTATTGTAATAGAGAGCTTCTCGGCTGGAGATTTCCCCATCGAAGAGGCAAGTGAACATTGTTTCTATCAATAAAGGTATTATTTTGGTGTTTCGGTTCCTTATATTTTGTTGTTCTCTTGTTATTCTCTACAACATTTATGTTTTCTATTATTATAATAGATCTAGTACCTAACAAGTGGTATCAGAGCACTTTCCTTGGTAGGAATTGTGGGATTTTTTTGGGGGGTAGAGATGTGTTTTGATGTCTTAAAACTATAATGATCTGTCATTCAATGCAAAAATATGTGGTTGGGGAAGCATACATAGGAAATAAAAGAGGTTTTTAATCTCCCATTGTTGGACACCCTTGTAACCCATGTTGGTACCCCTTCGAGTGATAGTACATAGAAAACACTTGTATATGGACTAGCCTAGGTATCTTGAAACCCTCCATAGATCAACTGATCGACCTCCTGACTGTTATAGTTCCACCGAGAAAAACACTCAAGAAGATACTCTCTAGTACCTAGGTAATCGAGTAGTATCGCTAAGGGTATATTCTAACCTCCTTAGTTGGTGCCCTGAGATATTAGGCCAAGTACTACTGTTTGACCCCACACATATATCAGAGAGATATAACATAGGGAAAACCCTTGTCTGTAGAAACCCTGAAAAACCTAAACTTTGGGAAGAAAACATAACATACAAGATCTATTTTTCTGCAACCTTTCCTCCTACATTTTGGTTGCAAAATTACTACACATTTTTTCCTTTTAAGAATTTGGGCATTTCGACACTGCAGTGTTATTCAGATCAGAGTATAACTCCACATGAGTAAAAAAAAATAAAAAAAAATTGGGGCCTTCTCGCACCCTTATTTGTGACTTATCCCATTGGATTCCTCTTTTCATCCTAATCACAGTAATACCTATCATTTTTTAGCCTTATTTTTCTCTGTGGTCCCGAACCCCTCCTGAACCCCTTATTTGTGACCTACCCCATTGGATTCTCCTTTTCACACTGATCATCATGATACCATTCACCTGTAACCCCCTTTTCTTTGTGGACCCACCCAACCCTTTCCTATGCCCCCATTTCACCATGGCCCACACCCACAACCAATACCTTGAATCATGCCTCAATGCCTTGTCATCTGATTTCTCCATGACCTAGACGGAAGTGTGGAAAATCAATGCCAATATTACCACCATCAATTCCAACATGCATTCCACCATAGAAACAAAAATGGAAAACTTGAAACATGACATGAAGAAGGACCTCTTTTCCCACATGGAACACCAACTTGCAAGCAATCTTGGCAAGCTTGAATCCTTTACTGTCTAGCTCTTCGGAAAAATGAATATTCCTGGAGACCTTACCTCATCTGAGCAACCTTTTCACCCCGAAGGTGATACTTCTTCTAATTCCCATAATTTTGAGTCCCATCAATTTCAGCATGATCTATGCCTTCCTAGAGTGGATGTGAAGTAATTTGATGGCTCAGATCCCATGAGATGGGTCACCCAAATGGAACACTACTTCTCTTTGCATAGTATTACCAATGAGTTTACCAAACTCCGTTATGGTGTTCTCCATTTGGATCATGAACATTGGCAATGGTGGAAATGGCGTAAAAAGGCATGACAAGGGTATGTGGCTTGGACACAATTTGTTGTAGAGCTCTATGACCACTTTGACACCGACACCCATCATTTAGGTCATTTTACCAAGTTGAAACAAACTGGCCTAGTGGAAGAGTTTATATCTACCTTTGAGCAATTGGATTTCAGAACGAATGGCATGGCATATTTTTTTTTCAGAAAATAATTTATCAGTGGCCTCAAGGATGAAATACGTTCCCATGTCCTCATGGATCACCCCCAGACTTGGTTGGAAGCTGCAAAATGGGCCAAGGAAGAAAAATAAGTCGTCTCATCCAAAACCATAAAAAAATTATTTATTCTTGCCCTAAACCTACCCTTCCCGCCTCTCCTGTCACTCCCCTCAAGATTCATAAATTGACTCGAGATGAAATGGTTGAACACCAACTTAAGGGTCTTTTTTATAATTGCAATGACAAGTATTTTCCGAGGCACAAGTATAAGTAACAAAATATTTTTATGGCTATGTCTGAGGATGTTTCTGAAGAACAGGTAGATGTTTCTCATGTACCCGAGCTACCCCCACTAGATGATCTTAATCAACCCTCTGATCCACCAGAAGTTGAACCATTGATTTCTCTAAATGCACTCATGGGTTTCTCTGCTCCCCAAACCCTCAAGTTAATTGACTACATTAAGAACTGGAAATTCATCATTCTAGTTGACAATGGAAGAACCCATAATTTTATTCATCACCGCATTTCCCAAGAAGTTAATTCCTATATCTGTCTAGTTAATAATTTCCAAATCATGTTGTGAAAATGTCTGCCTCCAAATAGGTCAGTACCACCTGAAATATCATATGTTTTCTATTGACATGGGAAGTTGTGAAATTGTACTTGGTGTGGAATGTCTACGCACTCTTGACCCTGTCACCATGGATTTCCATAAATTAACCATGCAATTCTAGCAAGAGGGCCACCAACACCAATTTTAATGAATCAATGTGGGGTCACCAGAGATCATCAGTTCCCACCGAATGGAAAATGTCCTTAGAAAAGGTCATTCTGGCATTATTTCTCAACTTCATTCCATTAATGTAGTTGAGACACCCTCTATACATCCCAACCTCCAGTCTATCCTCTCCCAACACTAAGTTGTGTTTCAAACCCCCTAGGGACTTCCCCCTTCTCTAGGTGTCCATGATCATTCTATTCCTCTAGTTCTAAGCAATATTCCTCCAAATGTTCACCCTTATCATCATCCCTTCACCCAAAAGAATGAAACTGAGAAGATTGTGTTGAGATTTGGGTACCTTGGAAGGGATGATTTTAGGGGATAAATTTTTCTCATGGGCTAATTTTCCATGGTTTTTCCAAAAAAGAGATTCGCTATTTTAAAAATGATTCGACCAAATTCTATAGGATAAAATTATTTTACCTTTAAAATTGCCAAAATTTTATAAAAACTATATACAATCCTTATAAATTTGAATATTTTTACAAAAATATCGCCAAACATTTATACTTGGCATTTAAAGGATTAGTAAGATTCGCCAAGGTTTCCACATTTTAAAATAAATTTCCATCCTTAAAATCATCCTTGTACCTTGGAAAGTAGTCCCCATGTGTTTATGAGTCTCTAAACACAAAGGGGGAGACTATTACCCTTGTTACTTTACTTTATAATTCTAATTTCACTTTGACTTAGGATATTTAAGTCAAAAGTGAAATACATCACTTAAGTCATTAAAGTGACAATTAATTCACTTTGTGGGTGAATTAATAGACATAAAGCAAACTAAGGAAAGTGGGTTTCCTAAGTGAGGTTTAGGGATTGAATATCACCCATTGATTAGACTTGCCTATATTGGATCTAGGCCATTGATATTTTAGGGTTTGGCCAAAGGAGGCTAAAGGATGGTATAGTGCATTTATGAGACTCATTCTTCACTTGAGAGGAGAGGAGAGGAGAAGGAGCACTTGGGTGCATTTATTGAGGAGAGGAGGGTGCACAAGAGTGAGGTTTTGAGGAGGAAGCCATTGCTTGAGTCGACGTTTCTTGGAGAGGTCTTCCATGGAGGCTTGGATATTATCCTATAGAGGGTGCATTCTTATGGTGGAGGGCACATTTTCTAGTGGAGAGGTGTGCATTCTTGGAGGAGGGTGCACATCTAGTGGAGGTTTCTCTTACATCTTGGTAGAGGCTTATTCATATGAGGGAGGATTTATCTAGAGGAGTAGCGGGAGCCATTATGAGTGAGGGCACAAGCTTTTAGGAGGAGGGCGCATTCTATGGAGGAGGGGCACACATGCTAGAGGAGAGGGCGTGTTATAGAGGATTGGAGGGCACATATAGTGTGGGAGAGACCCTTACCTTGAGGAAAGACTCATTCACCTTGGAGAGGCGCACTATAGAGATTAGAGGGTGCAAGGGTGAAGGAGGGCGCTACATTTTGTGTTTTGCATGAGGAGGGGGCTCACTTGAGGAGAGGGGTGCACCATCATTTGTGGGAGGATTTATTGAGAGGAGGGAGATACTACAAAGGGAAAGAAAAAGGAAAGGCAAGAGAAAATGTCAAGCAAAGACAAAGTCAAAGCAAAGGCATCGGGAAAAGACAAAGGCAAGCAAAGGAAGAAAGGCACACCAAGGAAAGGGGTGCCTTACTTCACAAGGCTTGTGGAGAGGTCTTCAAGGAACTCCAAGGCATCCAAGAGTGGTTTCTATTGTACCAGTTTCACTTGTATATGCTTCCTTTGTTGTACATTTTTCTTTGAGGCCTTCTATATATATTTGGTCCAAACTGGTTTTCCCCATGGGGGGGGTTTTCCATGGTCATGTTGACCAAAAACATATGTGTCAATTTCATACATGCTTAGAAGTGTAGATCATCATTTTAAAGTTAAAATATATAGAGGTAGTGTTATATGTTTTGATGTATATTGCATGTGCTAACATTGAGTAAATAAAACACTTGCAAGGGCACCTCAAAAGGACACTTAACCATCAAAATATTGAGTTGAAATTTGGTGACTATTTTCTTTCCTAAAACAACATAAAGGGACAACCACATAGTTGAAACTTAGATACAAACTAAGGTCAAATACATACCTTAATTGGAAGCCTCATAGGACCTCAGAAAATCTACATGGTATTAGAGCCAATGGTGGCTTAGACTTGTTGATTTTTGAACATTTTCGTGGAAAGGGCAGGGTTGATTTTGGACGGTTTGTTGACAAAGTTTGTGGACAGCTTGTGGGAAGATTTCTTGGACAATTCAGGGATGATTTTTGACACTTGTGGAAAGCCTCTTTTCACACTTGCATGGACAAGACTTAGGCTTTATTTCATGACCTCTTTTCACACCTATATTTCTAGGAGTGAGGTTGGTGTTTGCTTGCCTCTTTTCACACCTGTGTTGATAGGAGTGAGGCAACGTTCCTTTGCAGTTGGAGAATCAATTTGTGTGCAGTTTGGCCATGATGTTAGTATCCCAGATGCATGCAAAGGATAGGTTAGCTGGAGCTAGAAACTGGTCGCCTTGGAAGGCAAGGATTGTCTGTGTCTTGGAGGACCTCAAACTATGGGATATAGTTGAGGCACCCATGGTTGTTCCTCCTGCTACTACTCCCATATTGTTAGTAGAGTTCAGGAATAGGAACAACAAGGAAAAGAGGATGATATGTGATTCAGTGTGGGATCACATCATTCCCCACTTGACTGGGAAATCTTAGGCATTTGAGATGTGGGCATCTTTATGCAAGCTTTATGAGAGATCTAATGAGAACCGGAAGATGGTTCTTCCTGATTGATTGAGGGGCATTCACATGCTCTAGGATGAGTCGATTACTTATTTCCTTGGATGATACACCCATATTAGAGATGATATTGGAGGTATTGGAGAGGTGGTGGACCCATATTCTATGGTGAGGACAACCTTAAACAACTTCACCAAACCATGGGGCCTATTCGTTCGTGGCATTGTTTCTAGGGAGGTCATGCCCACATGGGAGAGGATGTGGGATGAATTTGTTCAGGAGGAGACTAGACTTGTGGTAGAGGCTTCTGGATAACATCAACATCAGACAGTGCAGGGTGATGCAGATCTTTCTCTTTGGACAAAGGGAAAGAATAAGACCGACCAGGGAGGTCGACAGAGTCCCAAGTTTGGGGCCCCACCACAGGGAGGAGAGAGTAGTAGTGGGTAGAAGTGAGACATGAATATAGTGAGATGCTTTTCTTGTGGAGAGATGGGTCACTATGCAAGACAATGTACCAAGAAGAAGAAGAAGCTCCAGGATGTTTCAACAACGATAACAGAGGAGCTTGAGTTCGATACACAGTTTATGAGAGAGTGTGCATTCACCAATTATTTGTCTTTTTCTACACCATCCAACATCATATGGGGAGATAGAGTTGAGGAGGACCTACTGACTCATAGTAGTGATTCAGAGGGAGCTCAAACTCAGGTTTCGAGTACACCATATTCAGAGGGGGTGACTGGTCCACCCGAGACAATTTTAGTTTTAGAGTTGCTGAGACAGAGGGTTGGTGCAGGGGATTCAAAGCATCAAAGATTGATTAGGAGGAGCAGTAGGGCACCACAAAGGCTTGAGCATCACTTTCCTACAGAGATAGGAAGATCAGGTTCTGGATCCACTTCAGGTGGAAGCTACTTGGCGAGAGGCCAAGTTGAGGATCTTGGTGAGATGTCGAGATCCAGGTACTCTTGGTGAGATACCAAGAGGGGGAGACTCTTGGTGAGATTCCAAGAGTAGTGACCATTGTCAAGATGCCAGGAGGTATATATACTTGGTGGGAGACCAAGGTGGAGATCTTTGGTTTGATACCAAGATCTAGATGATTTTGGATAGTTGGAGAGTCACTTCCATCTATGGATCTCATAGATTGAGAAAATCTATGACAAAGACTACTTTCATTGATCAGGGTACAACCATACTCACTAAGTATATGCCAGGAGGAAACCATCTCCACTATAGGGATGATATTGGTGGTGACTGGCACTTTCCTCGGTAAGAGGGAGTGTTGAGATTTGGGTACCTTAGAAAGTGGTCCACATGTGTTTATGATTCTCTAAACACAAAGGGGACGACTATTACCCTTGTTTCTTTACTTTATGATTCTAATTTCACTTTGAATTAGGAGATTTAAGTCAAAAGTGAAATATGTCACTTAAGTCATTAAATTGACAATTAATTCACTTTGTGGATGAATTAATAGACATAAAACAAACTAAGGAAAGTGGGTTTCATAAGTGAGATTTAGAGATTTAATCTCACCCATTGATTAGAATTGCCTATATTGGATCTAGGCCATTGATCTTTTAGGGTTTGGCCAAAGGAGGCTAAAGTAGGGTATAGTGCATTTATGAGACTCATTCTTCACTTGAGAGGAGAGGAGAGGAGAAGGAGCACTTGGGCACATTTCTTAAGGAGAGGAGGGCATGCAAGATTGAGGGTTTGAGGAGGAATCCATTTCTTGAGTTGAGGTTTCTTGGAGAGGTATTCCATGGAGGCTTGGATATTATCCTAGAGAGGGCACATTCTTCTGCTGGAGGGCACATTTGCTAGTGGAGAGGGGCACATTCTCGAAGGAGGGTGCACATCTAGTGGAGGTTTCTCTTACATATTGGTAGAGGCTTATTCATATGAGGGAGGCTTAGTCTAGAGGAGTAGAGGGAGCCATTATGAGTGAGGGCGCAAGATTTTAGGAGGAGGACACATTCTATGGAGGAGGGGAACACATGCTAGAGGAGAGGGCACATTCTAGAGGATTGGAGGGAGCATATAGTGTGGGAGATGCCCTTACCTTGAGGAGAGACTCATTCACCTTAGAGAGGCACACTCTAGATCTTAGAGGGCGCAAGGGTGAAGGATGGCACTACATTTGGTGTTTTGCATGAGGAGGGGGAACACTTGAGGAGAGGGGCACACCATCATTTGTGGGAGGATTTATTTAGAGGAGTGAGCTACTACAAAGGGAAATACAAAAGCAAGGCAAGAGAAAAGGTCAAGAAAAGGAAAATTCAAAGAAAAGGCATCGGGAAAAGACAAAGGCAAGCAAAGGAAGAAAGGCACACCAAGTCAAGGGCCGCCTTACTTCACAAGGCTTGTGGGGAGGTCTTCAAGGAACTCCAAGGAATCCGAGAATGGTTGCTATTGTACCAGGTTCACTTGTTTATGTTTCTTGTGTTGTACATTTTTCTTGGAGCCCTTCTATATATATCTTCTCCAAACTGGTTTTCCCCATGCGGGGATTTTTCCAGGGTCATGTTGACCAAAAACATATGTGTCAATTTCATGCATTCTTAGAAGTGTAGATCAACATTTTAAAGTTAAACGATATAGAGGTAGTGTTATTTTTTTTGATGTATATTGCATGTGCTAACATTGAGTAAATAAAACACTTGCAAGGGCACCTCAAAAGAACACTAAACCATCAAAATATTGAGCTGAAAGTTGGTGATTGTTTGTTGTCCTAAAACAATAGCAAGGGACAACCATAGAGTTGAAACTTAGAGAAAAACTAAGGTCAAAGACATACCTTAGTTGGAAGCCTCATAGGACCTCAAAAAATATACAAATTGTTCAATAATTGCTAGAAGTTGGTGTTATTCATCCCAGCACCAGTCTATATTCTTCTCTAGTAGTCATGGTACTCAAGAAAGAAGGTACTTGGTGCATGTGTCCTAATTTTCGAGCTCTCAACAAAATCACCATCAAAGAAACATTTCCCATTCCTATCGTTGATAACTTTTTGGATGAATTAAGTGGTGCTCATTATTTTACCAAACTTGATCTCTACTCTGGCTACCACTAGATTCATATGAAAGAAGAAGACATTCCCAAGACTACATTCAAAACTCATGAGGGTCACTATGAGTTCTTTGTTATGTCATTCGGCCTCTGTAATTCTCCCTCCACTTTTCAAAGTCTCATGAATCATTTCTTCCATCATTTACTCTGTCATTTTGTCTTGGTTTTCCTTGATGATATTCTCATCTATAGAAAAACTTGGCAAGCCCATATTGTCCATGTGGATGAAGTTCTCTAGCTACTGTCTCAGCACAAAATTTTTCTTAAGAAGAATAAATGTGCTTTTGGAGACTCTAAAGTTGAGTACCTGGGAAATATTATCGAAAAGGATGGTGTCAGTGTGGATGCTAAGAAAATTGAACCTACGAAGGATCAGTCATGCCCGAAAACTCTTAAAATTCTACGTGGCTTCTTAGGTTCGATGAGATATTATCTCAAGTTTGTTAAGAATTATAGAAAAAATGTAGCTCCCCTCACAAAGCTCCTTAAAAGAATGCTTTCAGTTGGACTCCAGTAGCGGACCATTCCTTCCAAGTTTTGAAAGCAACTATGTGCACTACCCCAGTTCTGGCTCTCCCTGACTTCAACAGGACCTTTGTACTAGAGTATGATGCCTCAGGGAAAGGCATTGGGGCTATTCTCATGCAAGATGGTCGACCTTTGGATTTCACCAACATTATTTTTCTAAACTCCATTTGGGCCAATCCACCTATGAAAAGAAAATGTTGGCTATTATTCATGTTGTGGATCTTTGATGTCCTTATCTGTTGGGGAAACACTTCCAAATAAAAACTGATCATCAAAGCCTCAAGCATTTTCTGGAACAAAGAATTTCTTCACCAGAGCAAAAAAAATGGGTAACCAAGATTTTTGGATATGGTTATGAGATCATCTAAATAAAAGGAAAAGAAAATGTGATGGATGATACCCTTTCCAGGAAATATGAAGAAGAAGGGTCCCTTTTTTCCCTCTCTTTCATTGTCGCAGATTGGCTTCAGGAGGTTCGCCAAGAATGGTTGCAAGAACCCAAACTTCCAATATTGATCCAAAAAATACAATAGGACCTAAAAGCTTCTCCAGGGTACTCGTGGAACTAGGACAAGCTTCGTTATAAAGGTCACCTATATTTAATCAAACAATTGAACCTTAAATCCATCATGTTCTTTGAGTTTCATGCTTCACCTACAACTGGGCATTCTGGTTTTACCAAAACCTATGAACGGGTCAAACATTCTTTTTTCCTGGGACAATATGAAACAAGACATTCACAATTTTGTGGTTGAATGTGATACATTTCAACGCAATAAGGGATAGACAATCAAATCTCTAGGCACACTCCAACCACTATCAATCCCACCTACTATTTGGACAAATATTTCTATGGACTTCATTGTTGGCTTACCTAAATCAGGAAATAAGTCAATCGTCATGGTAGTAGTGGATCATATTTCCAAATATGCTCATTTATGTTCTCTTCAACACCCATTCAAAACATCCGTCGTGGCTCAAATTTTTATGGATAATATATTCAAACTCCATGGCATGCCTCATTCTATTGTTTCTAACTGCGATCCAACTTTCACCGACACTTTCTGGCAAGAATTGTTCCGACTGCATGGAACCAAATTGCATCTCAACACAACATATCATCCTTAGACTGATGGACAAACTGAAGCAATAAAAAAGTGTTTGGAAACCTATTTGAGGTGTTTTGCATATGAAGGATAAAATCAGTGGGTTAATTGGTTACCCCTCACTGAATGGTGGTACAACACTTCTTACCACACCATCACTCACATGACTCCCTTTGAAGAAGTTTATGGAAAAATACCACCTTCATCTGTATCATATATTCCCGGTGCTTCTAAGGTTCAATAGCTGGATTAAACTATTACAGTTTGCATGGCCATACTATGTACTCTCAAAGAAAAGTTGGTCATGGATCAGAATCACATGAAACAACAATCAGATCAGGCTCGTTCTGAACGTGAATTTGATAAAGGGGACCAAATCTTTCTTCATCTACAACCTTATAAGAAGAATTCAATCAAATCCAAACATAGTCATAAACTCACCCCCAAATTCTATGGTTCTTACTGTATTCTCAAGAGAGTGGGGCCCATGGCCTACTAGTTAGATTTTCCCAGTTTGTTAACATTGATTAAATTGTTTGGTTGAAGAAAAAACTTACAAAGGTAACCACAGAACCACATTAGAACTGGACAATAGCCTATTCAGTTCAGAGAGGGATCTCTCTTGTCACTTAGTCTCTAGTAGATAGGTTTTCCTTCTAATTCAATGGCTAGGTTTTGATGATTGAAGAGATGTTTATACAGCTTGCTGACAAGAAAGAAGGGGAATTGTTGGGAAATGGAGTGAACCCTTGAAAATGAATGAAAACAATGAATGGTAGATGGAAATATTCGAAGAAACAAAGGCTAGATAGATGATGGTATTTCAATTTAAAAATTGATATTATAAGATGGAAGAAAAAGGAATCATATAACTACATTCAAAGCACCAATAAGATGAATTCTGGTGATTTAAGAGGTAATAACAGTGTTCAAATTGTTTAAAATCTAAAGCATAATTTTCAGATGAATTTCAGATCATTTACTTTCCAATTTAAACATATAAAGAATTGCAGATGAAGAATAAGAACAAAAGATGCATGTACAAATACTAGAACACAGACTTCAGGCCACCAACATTAGAATCTTTATCTTGAAATGATCTGGACTTCTGAATTTTTATTTCATTCAGACTCATAAATTTTACAATGTCAATTAAAATGTCCTTTCTTTTGCCAACTCGCTCCTTTGTACATTCCAAATGATCAAATATATAGATCAATTGCCTCCCTTATTGTATTTCTTTCTCTTTTGGGCTGTCATGCTTAATTTGTGTTTTTTTTTTATAATTAAAGGGTATAATTACAATAAAATATAATAACTCAATATCTGTGGCTTTATGTGGGGATTTATTCTTAACATGGTGATTTTTCTAGGGCTTAACATGCCCCTCCCCTTCAAACAAGTGTTTCCCTCAACACTTTATTAGTTGTGGAAATTTCTGCATGAAGAAATAATCTTCCCATGTCACTTATTCTATTGGTAGGTTCTTCCACTTGATGAGGTACTCAATGATTTCTCAATTACGTAGCTTCTGAACTCTTGTTTCAAGGATTATTTGTGGTTCTAGTATGATTTTCCCTTCTTCATTGATCTCTGGTAAAATAATTTCTACTAGGATCTTGTCATCAATTATCTTCTTTAAAAAAGAAACATCGAAGATTGGATATACATGTGAAGATGCATGTAACTCTAATTTGTAAGCCATACTTCCAATCATTTGCAACACCTTATAAGGACCATAATGCTTGGGTGCTAATTTATTGTCCTTCTTTTTTTGCTTGAAGGACATCTGTTTGTATGGTTTTAGCCTTAGAAATACCCAATCCACCACTTCAAATTTTCTTAACAATATTACCAACTTAACGAGAACTGTGACCTCAAAATGAGAACTCTATCCCTTAAAAAACCCATATTTTTGCATTAAAAACATGAAAATCAATCCCCAAATCAAAAAGTGGTGCTACCGGTAGCACCATTTTTTCTAACGAGGTTAAAATTACAACATTTTTGAAACATGACCTTCAAAACTCTTATGGTTGCTCAGAAAAAAATTAAAATTAGCACCTAAATAAAAATGTGAAGCTACCTAAAAAAATGTTTTTCTCTTCTAAACATTAAAATTATAGCTCTTTACGTCCCTGAGGTGTAGGACAGTCGGTGACAGAATGTGTTGTTAAGCCACTCCTTGATGTTAAAGTAATCGGTTCGAAACCTGCGGGGA
>CBVK0100603687.1:0-16616 GCA_900067695.1 Picea abies | reverse complement strand
GGCTGTAAAGTCTTCATGGGGTATAAACACGGCTGAAAGCAAGGACCTCTCAATCAGGAACATAATCAGGCTCCACAACCAACTAGATGGAGATAAAAATGATAGCCCTAAAATCACACTTGGCAGGATACCCTTGTCTTGCCTTATCAAAAAGTCCCTAGGGTATCGCTTCATCCAAATAAGGCATGACAAGAATGCAAGCATTTTTTGTTTTTTTCTCTATTTTGAATTCCATTTAGATATTTTCAATTAATAATTTCATTACGTCATATGGGATATGGATATCCTGAAATACTGTTGAGTTCCTTGGCCACTAGATAAAGTGAATAAAAATAAAGAGAGGAAAAAAATATTTATTTACCATATTCTCTTTCCACGATTTGATCCAATCATCCATGACCCTGATTTGAAAATTATTTTCTATTTTGAAGTCTTTGGATAGTCCTTTCCAAATTTCCTTCAGAAATGGACATAATTTAAAGATGTGTTCAACCCATTATGAATTATAATTACAAAGAGGGAATTTTTTTAGTCCATTCCATCCTCTCTTTACACCATTATCCCAGGTTAGTATCTTATTCTTCAAAACCAGCCATGAAAATATATTTTCTTTGAGAGGCTTGTTTGATTTCCATGTAAAATTCCACCACCATTTTCTTTCTCCCAAAAACACTTCCTCTCTATATGTCGGGGCCTAAATTATATATTTTCTTTGAGAGGCTTGTTTGATTTCCATGTAAAATTCCACCACCATTTTCTTTCTCCCAAAAACACTTCCTCTCTATATGTCGGGTCCTAAATTTGTCATGTATGCTCATGTATTCTCATTGCTTGTGTAGAAATACATGTCATCTTCGTCCTCCCTCATAGTATTGAAATTGGAATTGAGAATATTTAAATATCCTTCCCAATATTCAGCCTTTTCTCCTCTAAGGTCCATCCTTTCGCTTGAATTCCATAAAATTCTCCCAATTTGATCAAAGTCCTCGATTGTTACACCCTTTAAATGGAAGACACCATAATTATGAAGATCTCCCACAAGATATTCTAATAGTTTGTATTCTTCCCTTAATTGACCCAAGGATCCTATCATATCCTAATTTTCTTTCCATTCCCTACATTCCAGAAAAATTGAGATCTAATAAAAGGAATATCCTCCACCATATAATTCCAACCAGTCAAACTATTTGGTGTTGATTTCCTTGGCAATCTGATCCAGTTTAAAATTGTCAACCGTGGGATGTATTTAGAGGCTATGACCCTCACCCATAAAACATTTTTGTGTATCAACCTACGCAATATTTTTGTTTCCAATGCCCGACTAAACCAATAGAATTTTTTTATTCCCCATCCCCTAAATCCTTTGACATATCTAGCCTCGACCATTTTACCAACAAGATTCCCCTAAATCCTTTGACATATCTAGCCTCGACCATTTTACCAACAAGATTCCCCCTTTCCCTATTTCCCGACCATAAGAAATGAAAATATATTTTCTGAAGCTTTGTTAAAATGCATTTGGGTGTTTTTTCAATTGTTTTCTAATACATTGGGATACTACTGATCACTAATTTCGACAACATTAGTCTCCCTCCTACCCCTAAATCCTTTGACATATCTAGCCTCGACCATTTTACCAACAAGATTCCCCCTTTCCCTATTTCCCGACCATAAGAAATGAAAATATATTTTCTGAAGCTTTGTTAAAATGCATTTGGATGTTTTTTCAATTGTTTTCTAATACATTGGGATACTACCGATCACTAATTTCAACAACATTAGTCTCCCTCCTATAGAAATCCACCTATGTACAGAGAAGGATATTCTTGATTGGATATTCCTTACCATTCATGACTAATTATTGTGTTGATAATCATTCGACTTTAAAACAAAACCTGTATACTTTAACCCCTCATCAAATACGTTCCTTTCAAATTGCATAATTGTTTTTAGTTACATTGGGGATTCCTCCTAAAGACCATAAGCTAGAACTATGGCTTCAACCTATTCATTCGCATATATGCCTCTGATATCTCAAAACTTGAGGTCACCCTTCATCCTTACAAACCATTAATATCCCAAAAGTAATTTGTTATCCTTCGATAACTTGCAAATTTATGGAAGAACTTTGTATTGCTTCCCCCTTCATGAATCCAGATTTCCCTGCTTCTATGACTCCATTTGGATTGTTAAATTACTAATAGCTCTTCTTTTCAATTCATTAAAGACTTGACTTTGGTTTCTTATTCCTTGGTAAGAGACCTTGCATCCCTTTCCATGAGAAGGAGGCCCAACTTTTCTTCCACTTCTCTAATAGTAGCTACATTTTTACACGTATAAACCTTAGCCTAGAATGAAGTTAATTTGTTAATATTTTGAATATTTTTTGCAATTTTTTTGATAAAATAAATACCCTCCTCCTCCACTAGAGGGAACCACGTGTCCATTACCAATTTCTTGTAATCCTCCTCCTTAAGCCAATATTTGTTAAACTTTAGTGGGGATGTATTCCTATCTCCTACTTTGAATACTTCTAAAAAAAAATGGGAAAATGATTGTCTATTCCTCCTATTTACCCTATGGATTTGAAACACCATCGATTATTAAATATTCCTTCAAAGATCAAGAAACAGTCAAGTCTTTTGGCATTCAAATCCATTCCTTTTCTCCTATTTATCCAAGTGTGAGATAATTTCTTTGGTTATAAATCAATTAGCTCGTGTTTTTCCATCCAATGTGTGAAATAATTTTCATATGGATATTGACGTAGAACTTTCCCCCAACCTCTTTCAAAGACATTGTGAAATTGTGATTCCCCCTCTAGGATAATGTCTTCTTAATTTGAATGACCAGAATTGTTGAGGCCATTGTAGTATTGGCTTTGATTTCAATAGGGGCCATACACATTAATTACTTTAAATGAACAATTTATCTTGGCACCAAAACCTGAACCAATATACATGAAGGAAGGGAAAGTGTGAATCTTTCTTTTAAGTGAGGACTCCATGCTATTAATAGACCTATGGAGAGACCTTCTACATAGATAGAAAAAAAAATCTAACCTTCTAAGCAACTTCTAAATACTTCCACTTCTTTAGGACCCAAAGACATCATTTCTTGAATTAGAATGATGTCAAGATTGAAAAATTGAACTAAATGCTTGATGGATTTCAATTTTGGAGTCCCTCCCACTCCTCTAGAGTTAAAGGAGAGAACAATCATTTTAAGGATGTTTCTTGGGATTTACCTACTCTAAGGGCCCAAAAAATGGTTTGTTCAAAGAGACCACAATATTGTCAATAGATTGTCGAACAAACCTGAAAACACTCCTCACCACATAAATCTCATTAACCAAATGGTTTGTTGTTTCCCACTCCTGATCTCCTTTACTTCCTCCTTCTAAGCCAATGAAATTTATGAGTTCTACCCAACCTAACGACTCACTCCTTTATCTATAGCCAAACCCCCAATAACCTCTTATTTAAGCTCCTTTCTAAACATTTACCTAAGAAAATAATATTATTTAAGGGAGGACGTTGAGCTAGGCTCATGAGATTATGAAACCAACTCAGCAAGAGAGTTAAAATCCTCCCTTACCGGCTCAAAAGTTGTCTCCTTGGGAATGTTGGACTGAAATGGTTCAACCTCCTTGGAATCCTATTTGGGAAAAGTGATACCAATTTGAGGATTATAAGGAGAAGTGGGAGAGGTCAACTTAAGATGAGGGACAAAGGGAAATGACTTTGTACTTTAGAGTTTCCACCGTGAAAAATCTTACTGGAAATTCTATTTTTCAACATCTTTTGATTTTTTTCACTTGAAGAATATACCCTTTCTTTCATGCTTGAAGCCACTTATCACCTTTCCTTCTGATTCTATCACCTTTTTATATTATGAATCAAGAATTACTTATTTCCTTTTCCACACTAGCCTACACTAAGCTTGTAGGTTCTCGACTTCATGACATATTAAGCACCGAAATGGGATACACTTCTAGTCAATATTTTGATGGAAATAAAATTTGCACCAAACTAATTGTATATCATCATGCATCCCTTCCCTTAAATCAACCTCAATTTGTAGTCATGCCCACCAACAGTCAGGATTCAAATCCCAATCTGGTTCTAAGCTAATGAACGTCCCAATTTTTTTACCAATTACCATCAATATATCCTCTTTACAAAACAAAATACATAAATTGGGAATAATCTCTGAGACCTTTTAGGGTGACTGAACATCTTGTGTCGGGTGGAAGGAGATCGACCATTATTTTAAAACGATACCCAATAGTAACCGTCCCCACGTATTTATAAAGACATCCATAAGATCTTTATGATTTTGGAAGATGAAACAAATCCACCCTCTCGCGATCAACTAATATACTGGAAAATGAAGATGAAACAAATCCACCCTCTCGCGATCAACTAATATACTGGAAAATGTCCCAACAGACTCCGCGAGTTATCCTCCAACCAATACTTCAGGGATGTTGAAGTGACATACTTTCCACAAAAACTACCCAATGTCGTCCTACCATCCAGGTTTGTAATATATCCTATCCCCATGTCATCGTCAACCACCATCTTTCTCTTCTCCTTACACACTCTCCAGCACCTCCCTTTTTGCATGCAAACAAATGGGATTTTTCATCCTCTAAGGAGGCGATGCCTTTGCTCCGAGGTTAGTTCCCTTCGACGATGACAATGGTAGATGCAAATGAGGGGGGAAAATTAAAATGTTTTTTGAACTAACTACCCCCTATCCCCTTCAAAATCGTATGAACTTGAGTTCGAGGCTAGTCTCGAAACCCTCCCGCCTACCAGACTGTAGGCCAGATCCAACCTTGAATCCATGGCCTTGGGTTCACACTTGGGAGATCAATTCAACGCTTCTAGACACAGCAAATCAACTTCCCATTTAAACATTGGTAATGTATGAAGTCGGTCGGATGGGAAAATATCATCTGTACCAAGATATTCCTCTCCGAAATCCAAAATGTCGCCTTCTGTAAAGTCTATCACTAGTTTTTTTCATGTATCCCCGTACTACAATACATTCCTCTCCACCTAGATTCCACAAAACGAGGATCCCCTCCTCCGATACCTAGTCACTTCAAGACCCCCCTTCTGCTAGGATGCATGAGCACTTGAGGCCCTCCATACTCCTTCTAGTGCATCAACTACACCCAGGGGACCTTGGATCAAACAATCTAATTCATATTACCTGAAAAAATTCTTCAATGAACCGACTCTACTATGGCCTTCTTCAAAACCCTACGTTTGCCATGCTCTCTTGAACATAAGGATTTAAAGTTATTGGACTATTGTTAGACATGCTCTCTTGAAAAAAATGTCCCTTGTATATATAAATTGTATAGCTTTTATTGATTTATTTTTATTTCTAATTATTTTATTATTTTATTTATTGATTGATTTTGTGTATATATACGTATATATTTGTTTTCTAGGCTTTTTTTTTCTAATTTTAATTCTTAAACTCCCAAGGTAATGTATTTCACTAATTTAAGTTGGGACATTTCATTTTCGATTTTTATTTTGTTTAGTTTTTTTTTTTTTATTATTATTATTTTATTACGCAACTTTTAACAACCCATATGCTATATTTTAAGATGAATTCTAAGTGGGTCCTATGTTATATAATTGATCTAGTTTTACACACAAACCAAGCTTTCGGGGGGAATATATACCACAAAATTTCATTATACCTGATTCATGTGGGATAATTGTTTTAGAGTTCAAGATCGATGATCCATATCTACCCATGAGCAAATCAATGGTTGTTGAAAATCGACTTCACGAAGCCATATCTTGAGTTATGGGAGTCCAAATCAGTCATAGGAAATCCCATTGGAAATTTCTTGAGTAGAAGAACAAGTTGGAAGAGGAATCCATGTAGGTTCAGTAATAGAAATTTATCTTAGAAAATTGAAGGAACAATGGTGTATGGATTTTAAGGGGAATAAACTATCAAACTTTGGGTAGCCATGACTAGAGTTCTAAGAAATGAAATCAGGACTAGAAGAGCACACTAGAAAAATGAAGTTGACAAGAATAAGATAGAAGACTCTGATTCACTAGATTAACACCAAAAGCACCCAAACAAATTTGAATAATAAAATAAGGTACAATCTAGGAGAGCTAATGATAGTTTTAATAAATATCACTTATGAACAACCTTAGAATGATATTGGCTACTTAGGAGTATTTTTAACTTTTGTTTATAATGCTTGTATATTCATTTATGAAATTTTATGAGAAATTCAAGTCATTTAGTGAGAAAATAAGAAAGTTCAAGAGATAGTATATGTTGGTTGTTACAAAAAGTGAAATATCTTCCTTGTTTTATAAAAGGAAGATGATTTAATGTAATAAAGACTTTTTCCCATTTTATAGAAGGATAATACTCTTATTTTTAGATATATAAAGAGCATGAGGTGTTTTGAGATCATGGTTGTTGTCCAATGTGTGTGGGAAATTGGAATAATCTACATATGTGTTTGTCATTTATGATTTCTTAATAATCCTTATATGAACCATTTATATGCTTAGTTTTTGGAATGTTTATGTTGCTATGATTTTTGATGATTATAGTTATGAAGTTACAGATCTTATCTACAACAATTTGTGATCATTTCTGTAATTTCATTGTTTTAATAAATTGTTGATTGACATGAACTACTTCTTCTATCAATAATGTTATCTCAAATTGTATTCATTTAATAAGTTTTTCTCCTACATTGTGTGTTAGAAATAATTAGATTCATTAGTTTGCTTTCATTTTGGATTATATTTAGAGTTAACTACAATTCTTTAGGCAATAGTATATTATGTTTCCCTTTATCTTATTTTTATTCTTAGTGCCAACCAGGCCCACATACTAGTCATAAATGCTACCCCAAATTAGATTAGGTTTGATTGGGACCTTCCATAAGGTATTCACCCTTACCTTCTTTATAGGAAATTTGGATCCATCAACAAAAATACCACTAGAAGGAGGGCTAGATGACAAGATGAACCTGTAGATTCATTCTTATTAATTATTTTTATTTATTAATGGATCCCTGGAAAATCACTTTATGGAGGTGTATTTCAATACCTATACCTCATAACCCTCCTAGAAAGATAATTCATCTCTTGTCGCAAATTAAATCTAATGGTGAGGGAGATACATTTGCGTTTGAACACATCATTATTTTTTTTTTTCTCATAATATTACTAATGAACATATTATATGTAGGTCGTTCAGTCTTAATTTTTTAGGCTTGGTGTGAGAACTTTTCCGTCACCTCTATTCAAACACAAGAAAAAATTATTCATGGATTTTTATATGCTTTGGAGAATTATGATTATGACACATTGTGTGAATAAATTTTAGAGCTTAGGGAGAAAAATATAAATCTTTGGAAGACTTTTATTTAATATTTATGCATCTTCTCTAGAGATTTCATGTGAATGATATGACCATTGTCAGTGATTCACTCCTACTCTTGATTTATCTTTCCCATTAACAAGATCATATAGATGATGGAGAATCCAAGTGATTCCTTAATGCTACTTGACACGTTGATTTGGATTCACATGAGAGCTATGAAAATGTTAATGATGTGGTTGAACAATGTACATTTGAACCTTTCTTCACTCTAGAGGTTATACATAAGAGAGGAGATGATTTTTTAGAAGAATCGTATATATCCTCCCACCCTTCCATTCCCCTGATTATTCCTAGTGATGAAAAGGAAACCTCTCATGTCGTAAAATTGAGTTCATATTTTTCTATAGTTGACCAAGAGGAGGGATTTCCTGTTGATAATGAGACACTTCGGGTCACAACGATGGTTATGTTAGTTTATCATTATCCTATTCTATCTTTTCCATCACAGGAAGTGGAGGAAGAAACTATGGAGAATCATGAAGAAAGTTGTCATGAGCCTCAAAATATAACAAGTACCTCAGGAATGGAATATAGTGCATCTAATTATATGCTCATGATCATGGTGTGGAAAATTCTCCTCTTACTTTGGATGAATAGAATCGAGAATAACTTCTTGGGGTGATTGCCACTAACTTTCCTCCTGACTACCTCCCTGAGATATTTCTTGAACCCTCTTGTTTTACAAATTCTCATATTTTTATTTCATTTTTATCTCATGACAATGAACATGAATGTGTTTTGAATAATATTTTATATTAATATTTTCTAGCAAAGCAAAAAATTGATGCTTTTCAGTCAGTTGAGGAAGAAATTTAAACACACAAACACTTACTCCTTCCTTGGAAAGGAACAAATTGAAATAAATTTTTGTGTATCATAATTGTTGTATCGATTCTAGTTTGACTGATAAAGATCAATAAGATTTTCTACTAGTCAATGAACTATTTATTCAGCATTCTAGTTATGAAAATCATTCTCCTTTTCCTCTATCTCCTAAACATGAGTATATTTTGGAAAATATTCCATGTTTACATATTTTAGAAGAGAAAAATAACAATGTTGATCAATTAAATCAAGGAGAATAAATAAACACTAAATGCATAACATTCTCACAACAAAAATTAATATCATGCTCAGAAAAGAGAGAATGTTTTTATTGTGAAACAATTCCTAACATGGAGCTCAACAAGTCATAATCAAAACCAATCATTGGTATTCTTACAAAAGAAGCCACACCATTCAAAGAGACTACCTATGAAAATATTTCTCTTAATAGAGAGACAATTCATTTTATTAATTCTTCTACTTATTGTTCTTTGTACCCATCATTTTGATGGTTGTGTTGTGGAGGAAACTATTCGGGATCCTTTTCAAACTCATGATACATGGCCAAACCTCAAATAATTATAATATTCTCATAATGTACATATAGAAGAAATAGAGGATGCAAGACATTCTCATGAATTTATTAATTTTTTTCCTTATCAACCTTTTTCTTTTTCATGGGAAGAAAAGGGAGTTGTAACAAAAATATTTTTGAATAATCTTTCTACTGAGTTGTCTACAGTTATGATTGATAAAAAGTCTTATTGTTGTAGTAAACAACTATTTGATATTGAATTTAAATGAAATAAACCAGAATATACTAGTGGATTCCACCTATACATTGGGGATTTATCTTCTATAGTGATAAGCCATTATAAGATCATATCATTCAATCACCAAATCCCATCTCAAACTACTGGCAATTTGAAAAGTGATCATTAGGAGGATTTTCAAAACAATGAGTCACACTAGTCATGGCTAATGCTTATGCCTAACCCTCATTACCTTTCCTTGTCTTCTAGAATTAATGATATTATCTACACTAAGACGCTCTCACAAGGTATACTTCATGTAGATTTTAAACATGATTATCATATGGTATGATACCCTCCCATGTATTCCCTCCATAGATTTTATGATACTCATTGAAAATTTTATGATGGGATCGAGGCATGGTTGGAGGTATCCTTCTCATTGAATTTTTCCTTCAATACCCATTCCCAAGTAATTAGTCAAAGTGAAAATTGTAGTGAGATCGTATTAATATAATTATGTGATTAGTCAAAGTCAATTATATATATATATATATATATATATTATTTTTATTTTGATAATGATTTTTGTTTAAAGTTTTTGGATAGTTATCAATAATCACACTCTACAATTTAGTATCATATTCTTTTAGAGAGCCAAAAATTTCTTTCTAAATTAATAGCTATATTAAACATCTTAATATAATCATATTTAAGCTTATTTTATTATTTTCATGTGCAATGCATACAATATGGCCCTAGTGTTATTTTCCTTGAATCTATGGTTTTTCCTCATATTTTTTTTTTATGTAAGTTATAGTTTGTGTTACAACTTTAACATAAAAAAAAAATACTTATATGGAAATATATTTTCATATTTGTATATGAAAATAAATAATTACTTGTTTTAGTAATTTAATATTGTTATTTTTCTTGAATCTATGGCTTTCTCTTATATTTTTATGCTTGTTATAGTTTGTGTTACAACTTTAACATTAAAGAAAAAAAAATTACTTATATGGAAATATATTTTCATATTTGTATATGAAAATAAAGAATTGCCTATTTTAGTAATTTAATATTGTTTTTTTTAATGGTTCAATAGCTATCAATCTTGCTTTGATTTTAATATTTTTCTCAAGCTTTCATTACATTCTTTTCTTATTTTTGCTTTCATATTTTGAAAATATATAGATAGCCTTTATGTGTTCTTTACATTCTTGGAACAAAGGAACATTGAGAAAGTTGATTATTATAACAAGTTTTCTCGTTTACTTGGCAACTTCTATTCTTGTTTACTTGTAACGAAAGATATTGTCTGCTATTGATATATATATGAACAAGTCTTGTTAATTAGGATGCAACTTCTAACAATAGACATTGAATGCAAAGTATATATATTATAGTAATATGTAAATGCTGGTAGTGGATGGATGCTTGTTTCTTTTTAGAAAAAAACAAATACTATATTTGGTCTAAATCCATATTTTTGGTTTACCCCCTACAAGTCAAAATTAACTAGGATCAAAATTAATGTAATAAAAATTGTAAGTAGAAAGGAAGTTAAAACAAAAACATATGAATAAAGAGAAGGACTTACTAAACCTCATAAACATGACATTACTGTTATTTTAGGAAAAATTACTTGTTTTTCTTAGAAAACTTTGCATGTACTCCTAGATATTCTTTGTTTGATGCTCTCCAAGTACTACTACATAACAAATATGTAGTTTTTTCAATTTTCTAGATCTGATAATTATTACTTGTTTATTTCAAACTGATTTTAATGCCACTATTATCATAGATTAATTACACACTAAAAATTACAACTAATATAAAAACTACAACGAAAATAAGAGAATGACTGAGAAATAGCCATGCACAATAGACACAATATTTTTCCTCTAAAAACCTGAACTTGGGAGAAAGATCTAGCAACAATTTCTCTAGAAGAAATTCAATCCAATTTCATGAATACATCACTAGAAAAATGAAGAGTTCCAAGCAGATATAAATATGTTTCCTAGTGTGAAGAATATCCCTCAAGTATGATGCATCACTAGAAATGGTTAGCGTACCACATAACTGGCACAACCGATAGCTGGCAACTACAACTGCAACTACAACAGGATAATGCACACAAGAAGAGGAAAGATGATGATATGTGTAATAATGAAATGAATCTGCCTTTATTTATATTAGTCAAGTCACCTTAATTTACTGGTAGGAACGACTTGTCATTTTTTTTATTTTAATTTAATTTTATTTCTTTTGTTTCCTTTACAAGTGTTTCTTCAATTCTTTGATGGAGCTGACTTGATCTTCTTGTCTTTTGTTTCTTTCTATTGCATTCCAAGGTATTATATTATAGTATCTTGTAATTTCTTATGGAGAATGACTTCCCAAAGTTGCAAAACTTCAACACTCCCTGTCAACGAGGGAGACATTCTCCATACTTGGATTTCTTTTGTCATAGAAAATTTTCTTCATGAGCCGTGTTGATGATCCATTTCCACACAACAATTTTTTTCACCTTCGGTCTCAAATAAGACCATACCTTGAGCATTCACCTCCAATGGTACACCCTTGTGAGTGAATGTCACCACAGGTAAACCCCTGTGAGTGAATCTTCCATTCTATGTTGGTTAAACCATTGATATTGGGAGAATGAAATTTGATAATATTTGACACATGGAATGACCTCAAGAACCTTGATTCCACATGTAAACCCCTGTAAGTAAGGACTATTCCTAGGCCCATTTATCACAAGTACACCCTTTTGATAAAGGTATCCTATCTCCATTTTTCTACAACCCAATCTAGGAGAAGGTCTTCCTGATGCTTAATAGAGCCACTCACCAAAACATGTACACCCTTGTGAGTGAGTGTCACTTACAGGTAAACCCCTATACGTGAATATTTCATTCTCCATTGGTTAAAGCACCAACATTGGGAGAATGATGTCAAATTCAACCACACACTGGAGAAATACTAGTACCTCGAGTCTTCTATCCTCAACACTATGCCTAGTGTACACACCTCCACACGTACACCCTTGTGAGTGAGTGTCAATTATAGGTAAACCCCCGTAAGTTAATATATCATTATCCAATGGTTAAAACACCAATCCTAGGAGAATGACACCTAACTCTTCCTCTTGGAGAAAGAACATCACCTCAAGTCTTATACCCTTCAAAGACTACACACACGCCACAAGTACACCCCTGTGAATATATTCTTGTTGTTGAAAATAATCAACACTCCCTCTTCGTGAGGGAGACATTCTGCATCATGCCAATTTCATCTCTAAATACTAGAGCTTCACTTACCCCTTATGTATCATGTCTCAGATGATCTACAATCTTCTCATCTATGGATATGTCCTAGAGCTTCATTGCTCCCTTATGCATCATGACTTAGATTAATTTTTGAAAGAATATTCTAAAGTCACAATTCTTTATGAATTTTGATGTCGACTGCGATATACACTATCTCTATTGTACTGAGTGTTATAGAAACGTGCTTTCCTGAAATTGTAATGGATCCCAAGTTGAAGCAACACACCAAGGCTCTCACTTTGTCTACTACAATCCATTCCCAATTAGAATTTGTATATCCTTGTAGCCTCACTTCACCATGTGAGAAATATCTGAGGCCATATCCAACTATACCATGCAGGTACCTCAACACATGCTTTGTTGCAACCCAATGGTAGTGTCTCAAATCTACCATAATCTAGATGAAGGTGCTCACTACAATGAAAATCACCAACCTGATATTAACCAGATACATCGAGTATCCAATCAACTACTTTTACATCATGGGATCCACCAAATATGAATATGAAGTAGAATCACTTAGATTATTCATATTTGTATCCATAGGTGTAGCCATGAACTTTTCGTCTGTCACATCGAACCTCATCAGTATCCCTTATCTGAGGAAGATCTCTTTTGATGTATGTCACACCTCTAATCCCAAGAAATAATACATATGGTCAAGATCCTCCACCTCAAACTCTAAGTTCAATACCCTTTCTTACTAGAGTAAGTCATGTTGTCGAGTATAACTCACTGGCTACTCCCTATGTGACTGAGACAAAATCCATATCTCAATCATTCTGACTAGATGCCTCCTCTGTCACTATAGAAAAGTCTAATAAAACAAGTGTGCCGTCCCAAGATATATCACATCTCCTAGAGGCCTCCTCAACTCATGACACTTGTTTGTAAGTTCTAGAATTTGTCTCTCTCCCCCCTGAATATGAGGGGGAACTCCCTCTGAATGATCATATCTTCCTCTAAGTCAATTGAATCTCTTTGATATCAATATCAGTTTGATTTCACATGATTCATATGAATCTTGACTCCCTCTGAGTCTATACAATCTCCAAAGCAATTTTCTGCCTATGGTTCTGTTAACTTCCTCTGAAGTCTAATATCCTATGAAATGTCCTATGGGGATCCTCCTCCCTATTGGATGTTAAGGGTTGAATCCCTCTGAAATATGGATCCTTCTAAGCTAGTATTTTTTGGGGCCATCTACCTCAACAGTAGTGGAGCCACCTACTCCTCCTTGAAGGTTTGGAATCAATGATGTGATTTATCGATTCATATAAATCAAGAACCTCATAGGTAATTTTCTCTCCCTTAAAGTATCGTTGGGATTTTCATTCCTCTTTTTATCCTGAAAAGTGTTACAAATTCATGTTGGTCTCTTCCTAGTCAGTACAAAATACATAGGCATATCCACTGGCCATGTTGGATCTATTGACTCCTACTGATAGTTTGAAGGATGAACAACTATACTAGAGGGAACTGTACAATCATCCCTCAGAGCCTTATTCTCCTCACAATAAATCTCCACATGAGACACTTTGTATCCCATAAAAGTACCCTTCTTTCCAAAAGGTTCTAAATTCATCTTCTTCTCCTTTCGTACATGGAGGTATATTGTCATGTATACAAATTATTGTCTAGATTGTCTACTTCATGTCTCAAACTAGAGATCATCAAATATATTTCCTCCTGCAACCGTCACTATAGGTCCCTCTCGTGGCTATCACCTATGATATACCTATACCAAGAACAGGAACAAGAACATGAACAAGAACAAGAACACCTACAACCATCACTATATCTCTTTCACAAAGCTATCACGTATGACCTTCCTAAAACAAGAACAAGAATAATAAGCACGAACAACGTTTTTCTAGTTTTGTGACCAATTATTCCTCCATGGTAACCTTCATAGAACAAAATAAGAACATCTCCATCGTAAAATCCGTGGAATTTATAATTTAATATTCCTGGGACAAAACAGGAACATCTCCATGGTAACCTCCATGGAATTTACAAGGTAATCTACTTGGGACAAAGACAACAAACAAGAATATTTCCTAGAAGAGATCAATTTCATTTGGTAAATAAGTGCATCGTTTGTACTATACAGTGAGGGTTTACATAATTATCATCCTACCAACAATACTCAAGTGTTACTAAATATTTGATGTCAAAAGTATTCAATAGTAATAAAACTCTAAATATTGTTGTCTGAATCAGAAGGTTAGATGTTAGGGAAACTCTCAATAAGCCTGAAAAACCCTAAAATTTGAACTTTGACAAATTGTTAGTCTGAGAGGTTCAGCAGGTGTGCTAGGGAAATGAGAGTTTCTATACAAAAAAATTCTCCCTAGCTCAACCCACTAAATTCTCAATGAGCTTAACAAAAGTGTTATTACAACTACAGTAGAGACATACGGATGAAATTTCAAATTTCAACAAATTACGATCTGGGAGGTAGCATAAATATGCTGGAGCAAGGAAATTTAATCTATGGCGAGGTTAGTTCCAATGAATTTTAAAAAAGTGCTCAATGATCTTGACAAAAAAAAAATGTACAACAACAAATTTGATATGCAATGAGAAATCAAAACAATCTACGATCTTCCTTCTAGTGATTAGGTTTTTCTGAAGGTAACCTCCTTTGATACCATGTTGATTTTTCTAATTTCCAGATCTGATAATTATTAATTTATGGGTGAATTCATCAAGGTGGGTAACACATTCATGAAAATACGGTGTCCAAAATTTATAAAGACCTTTTTTCGACCGAACTAATAATTTTTATCGGCCGAAAGTATTATTTTTTCAGCCGAGACATGTTTCGGTCAAACCTTTGAATGTCAAATCGAACAGTACTGTGACAATGCCCTCGATTTTGTGTATGATTTTAGACAGAAAGATATTTTTCATCCGGTAACATATTTTTGGCCAAAATATATTTCTACTGAAATAATGTTTCGGCCAAAAGAATCTTTTGGCCAAAAAAAGGTTTATATATTACCCACACATCATGCCTGTTATAGTTTTCCCGAATTGTTGTTTAGTTCATACCATTTGGTTTTGGTGATACCATTTGGTTTTGGTGATACCATTTGGTGTTGGTGATACCATTTGGTGTTTGGTGTTGCACGTCGTTGTTGTGGGTAGGAGGACAGGCAGTCTAGTGGGCGTTGGAGCTGCATGCAGGCGGACTTTGGACCTGCGGGAATTCTATCTAGGTACATTTAGATTAGGAAATTTAAATTGATAGTGTAAAATTGTTAGTAAAAAATTAAAATTTAAATTAATGTTTAGATTGTTGACAGGGCCTTATTTGGCCCTATCCATGTACAGCGACAGGCCTGAATTCAGGCTTGTCCCTATACATGTATAGAACCTAATATGGCCCTATCCCTTAGCTTAGTAAAGGCTATGTAAAAGTAATACCACAACATGATTAGGTTACATTATCTAAGATAGTTATAGATTTAAATACATGTGAAATCGAGCTATGTTATCCATCTGTGTTCTATGTAAATGGTAAAGATAGATTAATTGTATATATCAAGCTTGTGTTATAGTATGACCATTACAGAATAATACATGGTTACGATAAAGGTATACAGATCAATGTTAATCATTCTAATCACTTTCTTGTTTATCTGATAGTTACGATCATACCTATTATATTGAGGTCATGTTAGTAAGGGATCTATGTTCTCCTATTAAAATTAACCAATCTCTTACCTATGATATGCTTAATATTCACTTTTTATTTCCTTATTGAAGCTGATATCTATCAATGATTTATTTGAATAAGTTGTACACACCATATACGTCGTTTCCCTAATAAATCTAATATAACTAAAATCGATACTAATAATGATAATCATCAAAGCATGTAAGCTATTGTAATAACAAATTGATTTTAACTAATATGGAAACACACCATGTATATCTCTATTCTTGATCCAGGTGGATATCGATGGCCACCCCCCTTTTCCCACTGGCTCAAAATAGTTTTCTGGCAATTTTGGCAATTTACTATTTTTAGCAGTTTTTAAATTTCAAGGCCATTTTGAGGGCCTAAATGAAGGTTTTTGGGATCAACCAACCTAAAATATATACAAAGGAATCATTGAGGCCCCAAAATGGATCTCCTCAATGATACCTTTCTGGCGGACTATCATACATCTAAAATGGAGATCGTATGGAAAAGTTATGACCCCAAGAAGTTAATGTACTAACTTACCCAAATGGGGCC
>CBVK0100603686.1:0-16616 GCA_900067695.1 Picea abies | reverse complement strand
TTATATATATATATATATATTTCATAGGTATAGAATTAATACAACTTCATAAACATAGATGAACCACATAACAAAATCCATCTCGTATTCTTATAGATTGACACCAAAGTAGGAGGAATGACTATTGTTTTATGAAGAATACATTGTCAATGATGCTATAACGGAGGAGAACACACCAGTGTAATGAAATATTCACTATTTTGTAAGAAAATAAATAACCTAATATTTTCATTTGTTTCATGAATAATATTGTTTTAACTATGGTGAGATTGTCAGTGTTTCTACAATCAAGGAGAACACACAAATGCACTACAATATTCTTATGATAAGATTTTGTTGCAAGTAAAAAAACAATCTAATCTTTTCATGTGTGCCATGAATAATATTGTTATAACAATGATGATATTTCATTCCAAGTTAACAACTATTCTACTCTTATCATGTGCAACAAGGAAACATAAATCACATATTAGAAATTTCTAAAGTTTATATTCAATATCACTAAAACCTGATTTCATATTATATAAATTAAAGTGTTATAATTATGATGTTTTATATACATATAATATATAAGATTTATTCATCATTTATAATTGTCAATTTGCATATTTAATATCACTCAAACTTAAGATTGTTTCATTTAACCTAAAAAGAAATTAAGTAATACTTGTCATCCTAAAGAATAATTATATATAGGAGTTAATTAGTGTGGATGTCTATCTTTTTCAATAAAATAATAAAATAAAGGAAACATAATAAATCACTCAAAATAAATCTAATTCAAAATAATTATTTAACAACATACAATTAATTATTATCAAATATACAAATATTTAATAAAAATACTATTAGATTCATATTTTTTTATCAAATGACAAACCAATCTTTAGCAACTATCTCTAAAAAAAAAAAAAAGGAATTTTGATAAATGATAGTTAAATAATAATTCAAAAGTATTTATTAAACTAAACCATATTATACTTTTATTACAGCCAAAGTGTCATATCATATCAATATGAAGTGGGTTAAATACTTCTTAAGATATATAATTATTCTTTAATGGTGTTGTCTAATTTTTCTACGTTTTTCCTCTCTTCATCAGAATCCAACAACATAAATCCACATGAACTCATACTTTTTTTTGTTTAAATTGTATTTATGAATGCAAAAATGGATTCAACATACTTACAAACTCTTGGAGAACTCGAATTATACATATCTAACCACTCAAATATGCAGATCCAACAATATCTCTCCAGATTTCAAGAAAATATCCTTGGAAAAAATGCCCGGAAAAAGGAAAAAACATAGCACATTTAGACTATGACTTCTCTAATAGGTTATCAAAATGAAGAATATTTCAAAATTCAAGAGGTCGAGATTTATACTATTGATATGTTCAAACCATGGAAACTTAGAAAGAATGCAATATCTATCATTGAGTACCTGCATTGATTTCAACAATGACATAACACCAGTTGCATTGATTTCAATAATGACATGATGCAAAACAATGTGATACATTTATTTTAGTGATGATACAATGATAAATTGTTTAAAGCACTTAGTTCCATTGATTTAATCAATGACATAATGCAAAATAATATGCATTGATTTAATTAGTGCTGATGCAATGAAAAATGATTTAGCATAATCAAATAGTTTTATTGATTTTAACAATGATTTAACATAAAATAATATGACACGTCACTTTTAGTGATAATACAGTTGGGTATTAATTGAAGAAATGATATGAAGGAAAAGTCCTCTATATCAGTTTCAACTATGACTTTAGCAATAACGTAGTGAAAGCCAATTTCAAGACACATATTATAAGTTGAAGTCCTATAGTTTATTTTCTTTGGTGTGATTTATATATTAGTATTTTCACATTAAAAGAATACATATACAATGCATTAAAATCAAAATCACGCAACTAAATCTAAATAGAATTATAAGGGAACATATAAGGTTGGAGAAAGAAACTATTAATATTGGACAACAAGAGAGAGAAAAGTATGGCCTTAATTGCAATATTATATATCTTGAGTTAAAGGTTTGAATGATCTTCCAAATCAACTTACCTTCTCATCTCATCCATATAAAAAGATGAAAAAACTAACACATGTGAGGAAAAGAAAAGATAAAAATGTCAATCATTGAGTACTCGCATTGATTTCAACAATGATATAACACAAAACAATAAGGCATATTGATGTGAGTGATGATATTAACAAAATGATTTAGAGAAAGAAGGGACTTGAAATAATTTCACAATGATAGAACATAATACAATATGGTGCATTTATTTCACAGATGGTACAACAAAAAATGATTTAAAGAAATTAGTTGCACTGATTTCAATAAAGATATAATGCAAAACAATGTGATGCATTGATTTTAGTGAGATACAATGATAAATGGTTTAGAGAAATTACTTGCATTGGTTTAAATAATGACATAATTCAAAACAATATGTGTTGATTTAAGTGATGATACAATGAATCATCATTTTAATTTAACAATGATATAACATAAAACAATAAGGTTCATTGATTTAATTGATAATATAGTTAAAATGATTCAAATGATTCAGTGCATTAATTGAATAAATGATATGAAGGAAATTAATCATGTATGTTGATTTTAGCTCTGAGATAGTGCAAATTATTAAGTGAAATGACTTTAGCAATAACACAACAAAAACCAATTTCAAAACACATATTAGAAGTTGAAGTCCTATACTTTGTTTTCTTGCATGTGATTTATATACTAATATTTGCACATTAAAAGCACATTTTTTTTTTAACAAGAGCAATTAATTTATGTTCAAGAAATATTTTTGCAGCAAACATTGAATCAACATAGAGATACATAGAGTTCAAAAACAAAGACCAACTTTCTAACAATAGAGAGTTTTTGATATGACCAGAAACAATTTGCTACTTGACATTATGACAACTTATATCTACCTCAGGTATATATTTTTACATACGAGTGTAATAGAAAAATGACTTTGCATAACATAAAAACATAATTATTGTAATTTGAGGGTGGTTTCCACTATTCAAGCCTATTCAATTTCCATTGACTACTTAGTGTGGGCCTGAATCTATTGATCTACTTTATGTGACATGGAACCCTGAGAAGAAGAAGGGAACTATATATTTACCTAGTTCTGCATCCAATTCTAGAATATTTCTTGATTCTCCCAACTAAGGGAATGAATTTCCTTGGCTTGCTTGTTCAATTCCCTGAGAATTATTCATGTTTCCTTATCATGTTTTTGGTTCTTCTCCTCCAATTTGGCCTCGAGCTGGGAAAGCCAACTTTTTTTTATTTTTTAGCTCACATTTCTATTCTCCCACATCTACCTTAACTTCCCTAACCTCGCAGGTCAAGACATGACATTACTTAGAGCTATGATGCCACATAAGGCTTTGTGACATTTTGCATTCAATTGGGGTTCCAATACTTTCAAATCGACGAGAGGGAGAGTCGATACATAGCTCCACGGAATGAAATTACAAGTCTCAACATCCAAGAAATTATTGTTTTTGATGGCAAGGTGGAGATGTTCATAAATACACCTAGGATTCCACATGATTGTGTTGTGTGGGAGTTGGAGCGAGAAATTTCATCTGTATATCCCACATCATGTAACTATAAACTCTCAATATGTGATATAAGGGAATGTAGCTGAAGAGATTGACATGTTCTAGGAAGTATGTGTTCGTGATACGGGATGGTGGTGTTGTGTCATGAGGTTAAGAGTATGTGTTCGTGATACGGGATGGTGGTGTTGTGTCATGAGGTTAAGTAGTGACGTTTTCTTCAAAATCATTGGGTGGGCTATCAAAAAACCGCCTTTGTTACTAATCCTTAGATTCATATATTTTTTTTAAATCATACAAGCCAATTTAAGGTAGAAGATGAGTTGAGATAACATCATTGATTTTGATTTTCCCCTACTCGATGGAAAATGACACTTTTTCTAATGTATTTTCCATGGTGTTTATATGTTGGAGGACATGAAAGTATTTGATAGATTGGAATTTCTCCCCCTATTGAACGAGTCTTTGAAAATTCATTTGTAAACTCATATGCTAACATTTATGTGGATTTTTTAGGCTAATAATGACCAATTTTGAGTCCCCTAGTACAATAAGATCCTTTCTCTATTCCTCTCATGTAAGATTTAGTCCCATATAAACTGCCATGGCCTATCTTTGATTATTGGAAGAATTTCCTAAGCCCCATGCAAAGGAAAATACCTATAATCTTTTGGAGTCATAAATCACTCCTCCCACACATGTCATCCCTACATTAAAACAGCATAATATTACAATATATATAATGTGAATTCACATATACAATGCATTAAAATCAAAATCATGCAATAAAATGTAAATAGAATTCAATGCATTAAAATCAAAATCATGCAATAAAATGTAAATAGAATTATGAGGGAACATACAAGGTTGGAGAAACAAACTATTAATTTTATAAAATAAGAGAGACATAGTATGACCTCCACTGGGATATTATATATCATATATCTTGAGTTAAAGGGTTGAATAATATTCCAAATCAACTTCCCTTTTATGATCCATATAAGACGAGAAAGCTAGCACATGTGGGTAAAAGAAAATATGAAGAAGACATATTGAGATGGGTCACTACATAATTTATCCAGTATTTATTATAATCATACTATTACTTTCTTACTATTTACCTTCTTCATCATTGAACATCATTACTTTATTTCTATTCACCTTAATCCTCATGTAAATTTTGTAGTGTCCTTTTTCATAGTAATCTCTAAATTAAAAATGATAGTTAGTAAATTTCATAAGATCAAATTTATCCAAAACATAAAACATATATATATAGATATCATAATCTAAATTTTTCATCCAATTTCCAGTGATATTATAGATATTATGATATAATGTTAAAAAATGTATTAAAATGGTGAAACATACTAATCCTAAAATAGGTAAATTGAAAAAATATTAAGATAGAGTTATACATTTGATGGAAAAGTAAATGTGATAAAATTTAATACAAATGATCACTATTTGGATTCACAAGTGGTTTTTCATGTTTTCTTTAGTTATAGATATGGTTGATTAATAGTAATAAAGCCTTGAACTGCAAACCTCTCCTCAAGATTTTCACTCTAAAAAAAATTTCAGCTAGAAGGATTCTATTCCTCTTAAGATATGATAAATCTAGAATTAAGATAGATCTACGCTAGTTATTATTACTACTAACCATATCTATAACTTAAAAAAACATAAAAAGCACTTACAAATCCAAATAGTGATCCTTGCATCAAATTTTATCACATTTACTTTCCCATCAAATGTATAACTATATCTTAATATTTTTTCAATTGACTTATACCAAGATTAGTTTTGTTTCATCGTTTTACTACTTTTTGGAACACTATTTATATACGCATATATGATTTCCCGTTTTAATACTTTTCGGAACATTATTTATATAAGCATATATAATTTCCCCTTAGATGATTTATATATTTAACATTTTTGAGCTGAGAAAATTAATTTTATTTTATTTTTCTTTAATTTATATAAATATGTAATTTTTAAAATTTTTTATATTAGTTTCACATTAATACATATTTCGTAGATTCCATAGAAGAAAAAATTACTTCTCTTTAACTTTTGAAGATAATGTTTTATTTTTGAAATTTTATATATATATATTTTTGGCAATAACTTCTTCAACCCTTCCATAAATTAACATCAATTCAAAAAAATTAATGTAATGGAAAATTCCTTAAAAATTGAATGTTTTATTTATTTATTTTTATTTAGATAAAATTTGGATAATTATTAAGAAATCCATAATAATATGATTTTTTTTTCTTCCATAATATGTTTTTTAGCCATAATTTTTTAAAATTAAAAATTAATGTTTTATTTAAATTTTTTTTTTTTAAATTTTGATAAAATTTGGATATGTTGATTTTGTAATTTTGGAAATAAAATATGTATGGAATTTTTTAAACATCTAACATTTGGAATGGACACTTCACTCATTATTAAGGACTGTTTAAACAATAAATATTAACATCTAAATTTTAAAGCTAAAAAAATAGTTAATTAATAATAATAATAATAATAATAATAATAATAATAATAATAATAGTAATAGTAATAGTAATTAGTTAATCAATACTAATAATAATAATCGTAATTAGTTATTGAAGTTAGAGTTTAGGTACTGAGGTAAAAGAAAGAATTAATAATAATAATGAAAATTTTATAATATTTAGGAAGGTAGAAAATAGGTTAAAAAATAAAAGTTGTGAAAAGAGAAAAAGTTGAATAATAAATTTTAAAAAATGATTAGTTAATAATTATTATAAATTAATAATTATATGAATATTATTAATTGAAGATTGTCAATTAATACTAATTACATAATAATTAGAATTAAATAGAAATTAAGAATAAGTCATAAATTTAGGATGATTAAATTGAAAATTATGAATTTAAAATGATAAAAATTTATTGATTGAATTAAGAATGATAATAAAAAAATGATAAAAACTAAGCAGAAGAAGTTGAAAAAAATAACAACAACAAAAATAACCATAAAAATTTTTAGTTTAAATAATTATTAAAATATATATAATAATATTTGTCTAATCAAAAGATTCTAAATTATTTCTAAATCTACAAATATTATTATGTATTAAGAAATATATAATAATATTTGTCTAATCAAAAGATTTGAGTAATGGATAATCTAAATTACTTATAAATCTACAAATATTATTATATATTATTAGGTATTAAGAAAGACATAATCATATATAATAATATTTGTCTAACCAAAGGATTCACGTAATTTAGATTATCCATTTTAGAAATCTCTAACTTCAGATTATGATATTTCATTCAAAATTATATAAGGATGTGAAGTTGTAGGGTCAATTTGAGAACATTACAATGCCAAATAAAGTAAATTATTACAATTTATTATAAATTATTACATTGAAATAAGTACAAGATTAAGTGCAAAACAAGGGCCATGCTTGGATGCAAATGATTGTTGTGGGAGGGATTATTTAGTTTTTTTTTTCTCTAGGGGTTTGTGGTTAGGGTTTTCTTAGTTGCATACCCTACTCTTTTATGCGTTGTGTCTTTGTTATTGCTAGTAGTTCTTCTTCTCGGTGGTTGTGAAGTCAAGTCGACCTTGATTCTGGTTTTCCCCGAAGGGTTCTCTTTTGGTTTTCTGATACAACGGTCCCTGATAATCTATTTTCTTGTTTTGTTGTAGTCTGGATGTGATGGGTTTTATTGCAGGATCAAGTCGATCCTCATGTTCTGGTTGTTCCTCCGATGGTTGGGCTTGGTTGATCCGCGGTGACTCTCTCTGGTTTTGGGGGAAGAGGCACCTGGTTTTTGTGTCTTTTATCTTCCACATTTTGGAAGAGGATTTGGGCCAGAGCTTTAAGGTCCTCGCTCAATGGTGTGCGGTGTTGGTTAACACTTTGAGGTGTTTATCGGGGATGTGCGGTGTTGGGTAACACTTTGAGGTCCTTATTCCTTTCTTTTTTCGAGGTTATGGTGTGGATGATGAGGGAAAAAGAGTTTTATCTGCCTCTTTAGGGAGTTTTGTCTTAATTAGCTGCTGTCTGTATAGTTTTTATTTGAACTTTGGTACCTCCAAGTCTTTGAGTGTATTCTCAGTAAAAAAAACAATTATATATCAATATAATGAGTAATTTTTTGTTGGAAAAAAAATATTTAAATACAGATAGTAAACCATTGTTATATATATAAATGTTTTTGCCAATTATTAAATCTTAATTGTAAATATATTATTATTTTATGTAAATAATTATTAATTTAATTTCAAATCAATAAAAAAACCCTATATTTTCATAAAGTTTACTTATTGAAATTTCAAAATTCTAAGAAAACACTTGTTTTAAAAAATATTTTAAAAAAGATGTCAAATATAAATGAAACCTTGGAGTAATAATATTCAGATCTATTACATTGAGTAACCATATAAATGTTTAAAAAAATAAGAAATATTATTTATTCAAAAAATTACTATATCATATAACTAAGTTTTAAATATAAATATATTGTGAAACTTCATTATACAAATTTATAACATTGTCAATTTAATGTTACCAAATTTATAACATTGTCAATTTAATGTTACCAAATTTATTTGTCGTTTTGAATATAAATTTTGAATATAAATATATTGTGGAACCTCATTATAAAAATTTATAACATTATCAATTTTAATGTTACCAAATTTATTCGTACACACAACGAATTAGTTAACATTGTGTAATCATATGAATGTTCATAAATAAATAAGAAATATCATTCATTCCACATAATTACCCTGTCGTTGAACTATATTTTGAATATAAACATATTGTTGGGCTCATTATAAAAATTTCAAAATTCTGAAGTGAAATCTGTAAGAAAATCTACCTCCATCTCATTCCCAATTCCACAGTAATTAAATAGTCTCCAAATATCAAAGTTATGAACAAGAAATCTGTAGGAAATTCCTCTATCTCTGTCTCATGCCCAATCCCACAGCAATGAAAGACTCTAAAAATATCAAAGTTTTCAGCAAGAAATTGTTGTGAATGAATTGAATAAGAAACAAAATTTAAAACTCACTTATATACACAAATTATATAAAAAAAAAATTGTTACTTTATTCAATTCCATATGAATTTATACAAATACATATTTTGATCAAAGAAAGATGCAATATCTGATTACATGAGAAAAAAACATAACCACAATCTAATTTGGGAGAATATCTTGTCGGAATCTCTTAAACCCAACTAAGACTTAACAAATTCCATGATACTAGAAGATCCAAATCTAAGTAGATAAAAATTCAACAAACCAATTTAAAAATAGCAAGTTGATCAAACCAATCTAAAAATAGCAAGTCGATTTAGTAGTAAACTCATATTTCTAACACTCCCTCTTGAGGATAGTGCTAGGCACATGCAAACCAAGCCTAGTTTTGAAGTCTTCAAATTTCAAATTTCAGTTTAGGAAGGGATTTAGTGAGTATGTCATCTACATTCTCTTTAGTATAACAATGTTCCATATAGATATCATTTTTGTTGATGAGATCTCTAATGAAATGGTATCTTGTTTCAATATGCTTTGACATTTCATGGAACATGGGATTTTTATCCAATTTTACACATGATTCATTATCACAATAGATTCAAAGTATGACTCTTCTTTATCACTACAAGCTAAAGAAGCATTTTCTTAAGCCATATTGCTTCACAACTTCTAGTAGAAGAAACAATATATTCAGCCACTATTGAGGATAAAGAAACACAAGCTTATTTCTTACTACTCCAAGAAACCATTCCAAAAACTGAGAAATAATAACATGTGGTATATTTTCTAGAATTCACATCACCCACACAATCAACATTTGCATAACAATGCAAAAAAAAAATATTTTCCTTTTTCATAACCAAGACCATAGGAAATAGTGTCACTCAAATAATGAAGAATTATCTTATGATCTTACTAATAAACGTTCTTTGGTTTTACCATAAACCGACTTAGGACATTTACAACATATGATAATCAGGATGAATATTAAATAAGTAAAGAAGGATAACAATCATTTTAATATACAAAGTAGCATCCACTTCTTCACTTGGATCATCAAATATGAATTTAACACAAGAATGAATGGCTGTAGAAATAGGTTTATAGCCCTCCAATTTGAAAATTTTCAAAATATCCATGGCATACTTGGATTGAGTCAAATAAACTTTATCCTACCACAATTTGAAACAAAGATAATAGCGGAGAGGAACACAGTATTTCATTTCAAATTCCTAAGATAATACATTCTTCAACCAATGAATTAACTCATCATCATTTCCTTTCATAGTGAGATCATGTACATACAAAACAATAATCAGAGTATTATCATCATCAAACAAAAAATATATATTAGCATCAACAACTGATTTGGTTACACATTTTCCATGGAACCACTCATGAATGTGAGTATACCATGCACAAGGAGCCTCCTTAAGACCGTACAAGGCCTTATTCAACCTGCACACAAGATCCTCTCTACCAACAACTTCAAACTTGTATGGTTGTTGTACGTAAACCTCTTCTTGAAAAACTCCAATTACGAAGGTTGTCTTCACATCCATCTAGTGAAGATTCTAATTATAACTAGAAGCCAAAGAAGGTACACATCAAATGGTAATATATTGAGCAATAGGTGAAAAGGTATCATCATAGTCAATGTCAGGTTTTTGAAGAAAAAATTGAACAACAAACCTAGCCTTATGTTTTTCAATGGAACCATCAACATTATGCTTGATCTTAAATATCCATATAGCACCAATGAATTTCTTTCCTTCAGTAAGTGGAACTAATTCCCACACATAATTTTTCATGATGCTTTCATATTCCTCCTACATGGCTTCAACCCATTGTCTATAACAAAAAGCCTCATCAAATGTATTGTTCGACCACATGGGTATTCCTACAAAGAACAGACACCTTCAATAAACACTCACACAATTAGATCAAAGATCAACACACCAATGTTAGATGTGGTAAAACCCTCGTGGGGAAACATCCATGGCCCCAACCAATGTGGCCACTTGAAGAAATTTATTAATGCAAAAGAGAAATATTATAGAGAGATTTACAAGAGATTTTCTCACAACAAATCATTGAAAAATGACCCTCCATTCTCTTTAAATAGAGACGATGGACCAATCAGGTGTTAAGCCATGGATCAATGTAGTTGTTAAGATCGAGGAGAATATAAAAAATATGAACCATCGGATCACTCTATGTTGGGAACATATCATGATCGTTGAATTACCTAACTAAAAATGAATACTAAATAAACACACTTTTACCTAACGACACATTAGACAAATTTGATGTTAATTAACTCCTAAGTGTGTAAATATCCTAACATCCCCCGTTAAGAACAACTTGGGATAGGATTGACGGATTTACAAAGGAAACACAATAGGATAAGGAAGGAGGAATTAGAGCCTATCCCCCCTTAATGACAACTTCCTGAACTCTTAACATAGATTGAAGTTTGGAAAACTTCACTTCTATAAGAGACATTGTGAAAATGTCTGCAACTTGATCTTTTGTAGGGAAAAATAACACTTCATTAACTTAATCATGAATGAGATTTCTCATGAATTGCATGTGTATCTCTATGTGTTTGTTGCACTAATGTTGAACTGAATATCCCCCTGAGTAGATCCCCTTATGTCAACATGGCGTTTCTCATCATCGAGACGTCCATAAATTTTAAAAATTCCCAACTATCACAAATCGTTGATGTCTTCAGTCCACCGTAATGAGAACCATTGATCTCTCATGTCAAATATCTAATCTCCATCGTCCAATCCTCAACGCTATTATAAAGGTTTTATCATGTGGTCCATGTCAGAACCCGGAATGGAACCACATTAATGAGTAAATGGATGCCACGTATTTCGGGCCACTTGACCATGGGGTCTCAACACTCCTTGCGTCAAACTTCTCATACTTTTCTGATACACGTAGACTCCACATCATGGATCTATACTCCCTATCAATGGTCATCTCTAAACTTGTCGATCTCCTTTAATATTTCGAAGATATCAATTAGATCTTGATCACCATCGATCCTATCATGATCGACAATGGATATTTCTTTCCTTTATAACACTTCTCCTCTCCATTCCATCTTATAATATTATGCCACATGTAACGAATCACTAGATCATCGAACCTCATGACCACAGACTTAATCAAGTACCAAGATAGTGAAAAATCGTCGAGAGACGATGCCCACAATGATATGGGTCATTTATCTTATTCTTTGGATCGACCACGACCATCTACACCAATAAATCATATTCACAGGAAAACACCACGTGATTTGATATTTCATTATATCATTGAAGGAAATAAATTTCAGATGAAGGCTCATTCCTTCATGGTCTCTCAGACCTCTACAATCCACCCTTTCACACTCAATCTCACACATATTCTCCCCTCTCTAACCTATGACTCTTGCAAAAAAAATCAATATATTTTATTTGATCTCTCAGATAGCTCACCTCCTAACAAAAATCCTAAGTTATCCAAAAAAAATCCAAATCTTGGAACTGTTCCTAAACTCTAGTAACAACTCAACAACTAGCAAACAATTTCAACCAAAATGTTTAAATTATTACAAACTTAAATAAGAAATCAGGGAACCAACTCCCTCAGTAAATGTGGTTTTGACCTATGAGGTCAATTCTATAAATTTTTGTCAGATGCTCATGCATCAGAATCCCGAGGTAAAAATGATTCATGGAATCTTATTCATGAGTCTTCATATTGCTTCTACTGTAATATTTATCTGACAGTAGCTTCCATATGGTTGTCTGTCATTTTTCAATTACAAGTGCATCTTCCTCCTGGATTCCAAACTATGTGTTATTGTTTTCCACTTGCATGATTGTCCTACTATTGCATTGTTGTTGTATGCAACCTTCCAGGATCCCAAAATTTTCTTTTCCCTGATACAATTTCCTTGTTTCTTCTTCCATCATTGATCAATCATTCATTGTTGGTAATATTCCTCTTAGATATCTTCCTTACTAACTCTAATATTTTCACTTTTACTTGATGTTTAATGCTTCCCCTTTTACACTTTACTTCTGTATGATTCCTATGCTTGGATATTATTACTTCTTTTAGAAACATTGTTAGCCTGCAACACTTATTACAATCACTAGTCAATACTCCAAAAAATTTGATTTTTTTCTCCATGAAGCCCTCATTAGCTTCTTGGTATTTTACCTCACTATACGTTTTTATGTTTGATCCCATAATCAACATCATATTCTTCCTACAAACAACTTCCCTTAGATCATATTTTTCATTAATCCATAATTCATTAACTTGATGACCCCGAGAAATTATAAAATATATCTCTTATGTTGCCTTCATTTCCCACTTGTCCATTGTTTTAAATGGAATCCTTTCAACTTCAAAAATAATTAATTCCTTTCCTTGTATGAGGATATACAACCATTCACTTATATGTTGACTCTCTATTGCACAATTTTGTGCTTGAACTGCTAAAGTCATCCAATTGGTTCTTATATCTATGATGTACTCATCTGCATTAGTTTCCTAGGTAATTTATTGATCTCTAAGTCTTTCTTGGGTTGATGACATAATTTTTTCATGCTATGAAATTTCACATCTTCTACAATCCTCTTTTTCCTTAGCACTACCCTGTGTAAGAGTTATAAAAACTCTTCTTTCTCCACTCCAATATTTTGAGCCATCTTGTTGTTTTCTCCCATATTCTTGTTCTTGTAAGGAAGGTTGACTATATCCATGTTTAAATCTTCCATGTTTTTCTATATCAACACACATAAACATGTTTCCAAGAGCATTTTGTCCTTCATCCTGTAAAATATATTCCACAGGTAAAATTTAAAATATGGAATCATATTGTACTTCACATTTATCTTCCCCTTCATTGTAATATTCCAGATATAAAAAGTATGCAGAACAAAAATAAATAGCTAGAAATAGTATATGAACAACAATATAACTAGAACAACACCATGATAATACCAAAATGATAGCAAAATAACACCAGAAAGAGCACTTTGATTACTGAGAGCAATGTTCGCTTGCCTCTTCGAGGGGGCAACCTCTAGCAGAGCATAGCTCTATTACAATAATATCCAATACAAAATTTCTCATACCCTCGACTCTTATTTATACTAAATATTTCTATCAAAAGAACAATCTAGAGGAAGATCCTTCTAGAAGAGGAATCTTCTATTAGGTCTTCTTACATTGGACATATTCTTCCTTATTGCTAGGCCTTATTAATATTGACATTTATTACATGAAAATATATTATTCTATCTATATGAGGGGTTAGGTCCCTAACATGTCTGACCCATTAAAAAAAACCTTGTCCTCAAGGCTTGAGATGAGGAAATTGTTGCAGAATAGTAGTTGGTTCCCAAGTGACACCTATCACGTGGATCCAAATAAGAATATCCATCCACATAGTGGGAAATGGTCAAATCTGAATCTGGACAGAACAATATCGTTGTAGAATATGCAGGTTGAACACTGGTTCTCTACTAAAAGTGGATTAGAGTCATCAAATAAAATATGGAAGTGGTTGTCATCCCATAAATGACAACTATCCATATACCAATGATCACAATCATCCTTCAAATCATACCAAGCATACATTTCTTGATGATATTCATTCATGATGTCTGCCATAATATATCTCTCTTGAAGGAGAGACAATGACCATTGACTATTGTGATGAATATCTATGATGCCATGCAGGTGGTCATGCATATTGACTTTGACTGCTTCAATCATGTGTAGAATTTCCCTGAGTTGAGAGTGCATATCCATTGGAAACACCACATATAATATACCAAAAGAAAACTCATAAAATGATTTATCTAATGGAAATAATATGGTAGCAATATGAGCACCCTATAACAAGTTATAAAATCTGCAGTCTCATCATCGTCACGGAAAAACCCCAAAAAATGGAACAATAAATTATTGCATAAAATCGTGGATTTTTCCGGAAAACTGTTGAATTTAATATTCTCATAACTTTACTTCTCGAACTCTGTTTCGGCTGATTTTTTTTTTTGAAATTGGGTATTTTTCCGAGAGGAATTCAAATACCCAATTTTTATTTCCAAATTCATATCATAAATCTTCATATATGAACCTGATGTGCGCCACCCTCTTTTTCTTCCCTAGAAAAATTCTACAAAAAGAGCAAAAGTTCTTCCCTTCTTTGGGCAAGGAAAGTGCTCTGATACCACTTGTTAAGTTCCAAATTCATGAATAGAAAATACCACAACAGTACCAAATATATATGAATACAATCACCACACAAGATATATGAAACTGGGTCCAAGCAATATACCCCTGATGTGAATTTGTTCGCCATTGCTACCATTGCCAGTGTTTAGGATCTAGATAGAGGACAACATAGCGAAGTTTGGCCAAGTCGTCAATAATACCATGCAGAGAAAAATAATGCTCCATTGGAGTGACCCAAACTGTAGGATCATAGCCATCAAATTTATTGACCTCTACGCAGGGAAGACGGGGTTCACTATGAAAGGAGTTGGAGTAAAAATGCAGAGACTAAGAGGAATCAACAACATTGAGTTGTGTTGAGGAAGAAGGACCCATAGGGAGGTTCAACAATTGATTGAAATCATTCTGGAGGGAGGAAAATTGGGTTGTGAGGTTGGCTTCCAAGGTGTCAATGCAGGAATTGGTGGAATCCATCTGAGATGTGAGATGTTCGATAGAGACATGGGCTTGATTGATGAAAGTTTGGAGATCATGGTTGTGAGTGGTGGATATTTGGAGAGGGGAAGTGTGGGTAAGAAAAAAAAATGGGTGGGTGGGACCACAAAAAAAGGACTTAGAAGTGATATGTACCACGATGATCAGTGCTTGAAGGGAAATATAATGGGATAGGCGAAAAAATAGGGAAACTGGGAAGGGGTCGGGTCCACTAAAACAAAATAGATTAAAAATGAAGGGTATGACTGCGATCAGGGAAAAAAGGGGAAGAAAATGGAATAGGTACCAAATAAGTGTGCCTGAAGAATACTGTAGTGATGAAATTCCCAAATTCTTAACAGGAAGAAATGTGTAGTAATTTTGCAGCCAGAATGAAGAAGACAATGTAGCACAGAAGTAGATCTTGTTGGTTCTATTTTTTGTTTCCTTCCCAAGGGTTAGGGTATTCAAGGGTTCTACAGAAAAGGATTTTCCATGTGTTATATGTCTCTAATATACGTGTGGGGTTCAATAGTAGTACTCGGCCCAATGTCTCAGGGAACAAACTAAGGAGGCTAGACTGTACTCTTAAATGTACTACCCGACTACCCAGGTACTAGAGAGTATATTCCCGAGTGTTGTTCTCAGTGGCACTATAGAATTCATGCAGAAGATCGGTTTATCTATGAAGGGCTTCAGGAGAACTAGTTTGATCCATATACAGGGGTTGTCTGATGCGCTACCACTCGAAGGGGTACCAACCAGGGTTACAATGGTGGCCAACAGATGTGCGCTTAAGTACCGCTTGTATTTCCTATGTGTATGAATCCCCGATAGATCTTTGTAGCTTAAGTACCACTTGTATTTCTTACATGTATGAATAAGTACCACTTAAGTAAAGACAGATCTTTGTAGCTTAAAGACGTCAGTATACGTCTCTACCCTGAAAAAAAAAAATTAACCCACAATATTTTTCCGAGGAAGGTGCTCTGTCACCACTTTTAATATTCCAGATATAAAAAGTATGTAGAACATAAATACATAGCTAGACATTTCATATTAACAACAATATAACCAAAACAACACCACGATAATACCAAAATGATAGAAAAATAACACCAAAAAGAGCACTTTGATTACTAAGAGCAATGTTCACTTGCCTCTTCGATGGGGCAGCCTCCAACAGAGCATAACTCTATTACAATAATTGTTGGGTATGTGTTA
>CBVK0100603685.1:0-16616 GCA_900067695.1 Picea abies | reverse complement strand
CTCTATCTGAAACTATTGCCTTAGGAACTCCATGTAGCCTAGCAACTTCTTTCATATATATCTCTGCGATATTTGTTTCCTTGTGTGTTGTCTTTACCAGAATAAAATGTGTTGCCTTAGTCAATTTATCCACCACCGTCATGATGGAATCATGATGTTTCACTATTCTGGGAAGCTTTGTAATAAAATCAACTGTGACAACTTCTCATTTCCATTCTGGAATGGGTAATGGCTATAGAAAACATGTTGGATGTTTATGATCTATTTTCACTTTCTGACATTTTAGGAATATGGCTATGTAATCAACCACTTCTTTTTTCATTCCTGGCCAAAAATATTGGCTTCTTACAACTGAAATTGTCTTTTGATATCTTGGGAGTCCAGCATATGGCACATTATGCATTTCCTTCAAAACTGCATTTTTCATCTCACTAGAATTCGTCACATATACTTTGTCTTTATACATGAGAACTCTAGCTTCTTTCAACTCATAGAATTAAATCTTTGTTGAAAATTACCTTGTTGTAATATCTCTTTTATTTTTATATATTGTTGATCTTAATTTGTTGTTGCAATGATTTGATCCTTCATATCGGTCATGTACATGTTGATAGATACAATATTTTTATCATGTGCCCTCCTACTGAGTGCATCAACCACTTGATTTTATGTTCCCTTTATATGCTTAATTTCGAAGTCATACTCACTCAGAAATTCAAGCCATCTAGTTTGTCTAGTATTTAATGTTGGTTGTCCAAACAAATGTTTCAAACCACAATGGTTTGTCATTTTCTCAAATGTCTTATCCATGAGGTAATGCTTCCACAGTTTTATTACATGTACAATTGTTGCTAACTCTAGATCATGGGAAGCATAATTTATTTCATGCTCTTTTAATTTTCTAGACTCATAAAATATCACATGATCCTTTTGACTGAGAACTCCATCAAGTCCTTCCTTTCATGTATCGGTGCACACAACAAAATCTTCATCCGAGTCTGCAATCTTCAATATTGGAGCACTTGTCAATATTTTCTTCAACTGTTGAAAACTATCTTCACACTTGGGTGTCCATTCGAATTTCACTCCATTCTTTTGCAAATAAGTGATTGGACTTGCAATCTTTGAAAACCCTTTTATGAATATTCGGTAATAACCGACAAAACCGATGAATGATCTGACCTCTATGACATTCTTTGGCACTTATCATCCTCTAATGGTCTCTATCTTTTCAGAATCCATTGTTATCACAGCTACTGAAATTATATGCCCCAAGTAGTGAATCTTCTTTTGATGAAAGATTCACTTACTTGGTTTAGCATACAATTTATGCTCTCTTAAAACTTGCAACACCATTCTCAAATGTTTCTCATGTTCCTCTTCTGACTTACAGTAGACAAATATATCATCCAAGAACACAATTACAAACTTTTCTAGGTACTCCCTGAACACTCCATTCATCAAGCACATAAAAATTGTTGGGGCATTTGATAATCCAAATGGCACTATCATGAATTCACAATACCCATATATTGTCCTGGATGTTGTCTTGTTGATGTCCTCTTCTTTTATCTTCACTTGATGATAGCCTAATCTCAAATCAATCTTGGAAAATATTCTTGCACCTTTCAATTAATCAAACAAGTCGTCAATTCTTGGCAAAGGATATTTATTATTTAAGGTGATCTTATTAAGCTATTTGAAATCAATACACAGCCTTAAGATTTCATATTTATTCTTCATAAAAAGAATCAGGCTCCCCAAGGTGACACACTTGGGTGTATATACCCCTTCTTTAACAATTCTTCAAGTTGCCTCTACAACTCTTTCAACTCTGGTTTACCCATTCTATATGGTGTTTTGGACACTGGGACAGCTCCTGGCACCAAATCGATAGAGAAATCAATTTCTCACTTTGGTGGCAATCCTGGGATTTCTTTAAAAACATCTTCAAAATCCCTCAAGACCATATGGTCTTCAATGCATACCACTTTATCTTTGGTTGTCTCTTCCATCTGGGCAGCAAGAATATGACATCCCTTCCTGAAACTCTTTTTCAATTGCATAGCTGAAATCTCTCTAGCGACAACATCTCTTGGAATTCCTTGAATATTTATTTGTTGTCCTTCCTCATCAAGACATATGATTGTCTTGTTGTAACATTCTAGGACGACATGATGTTTTTAAACCAATCCATACCAATTAGACAATCATATGAACCCAATGGTATGGTGTTTACATCTACCTTTGTGCTAAGTCCACTCATGTATATTTGACAATCTTTAACCAACTCATTGATCTTTCTCTTAACCCATGTAGCTAACTAAACTAACCAAGATTTATTATGCCTACTCATTTGCAAGTGAAATATTTCAACAATGTTAGCTTTGTTCATAAAGATGTTTTTCTCTCTTTATGGTCTCCTCCAAAGTCTCGGGGTTATCATATTGTATCTTGTCACTATAGAAGGAGGGTAACCCACTTAGAAACATTTGGATTTTAACCTTCTCATCCTTGATGAAGTCAACATACTTCAACAATTCAAAGAACTTCTAATATTCCTCCATTATCACGGTTCCTAACTTGAGTTGAAAGAAATCCTTTATATTTATTTCATAGTAATGCTCGGACAAATATTTCTCTTGGAAATATCCTTTGAACTACCTCCATGAAATCCTCTTCTCATCAAGGTTCTTGACTTGCTTAAGTTGATCCCACCACATGGTTGTCTTTCCTTGTAAGTGGTAGTTGGAAATTCTGGCTTCTACCTAGGAGGGGTAATCATGCAGTGGGAAATATTTCTTCATTTCCAAGAACCGGACCTCGGCCTCTTCTCCTTTCTAGAGCTCACCATTGAAAGTTGGTGGCTTGATCTTCCTGAGTTCACCTTACAAGATGTCTACCTCAAGCCTTCTCCTTTGCCTTCGGGAAGGAGACACACTTGGGTTTCTCCCTGGCCCTGAACTTGCATGAGTTCTTATAGTGGATTTCCTTGGAGAATGATGATGCTTACTCATTCTTCTTGACATCCTATCATTTCCATGATCATCATTTTTGATGTGGGATCTAGATATTGACACGCGTCTAGCACTAGTTGATTTCTTGGTGCCAGAATCCTTGTTGACTTTTTTATGAAACATGTTTAAGCTCTGAATTATCTCTCCCTGAGCCTTCATAATCCTTTTATTATCAGCTCTATAACTCAGCACTTACCTATGCAAGTTTTTCATAGTGACAGGCTCTTGTCTATCTCTTGTTCTGTTTGATTCTATCTCAGCATTCCCCATGTTGACATGCAGACCCCTGATCTCTTCCTCATGGTTGTAAGATCCCTAAGCATATTCCATAACTCCAATCCTCATATAAGAACTAAATTTGTTTTTTGTACATCTAATTCTACAAGAAATATGCATGCAATAGTTATTGTTAGAAATATGCATAGCATAAAACATTTCATCCATTAGAATACAGGTCATTTATTCATCAATTTATGAAGGACGCATTACACCAATTCAAAATTTGATTTATTAGATGTGTTCCTTTCTGAAACATATTTCCAACTGTTGTACTTAAGCCTCAATCCAAATTTTGAATGAAAAGTTACAACATTTACATGTTGCAATTATCACTCTTTTACTGCTACAGAAATCTCTTTATTAATTTATGGAATATTTTACTACTCAATTCAATTTTTTGGATGGAAAAATTTCTTTTACTCCTCAATACCTTTCCAACGACTATTCGCTTGCTCAAATCTGAACTTTGAGCTAAAAGTTATGGTCTGGAGAAATTTAGGTTGTTTTACCCAATTTACTCATGTATGTTATGGGTGTCTTATTTCTCTTCCAGCGCATTTTCATGTACCCATAACCCAAATCTGACTCCACTGCTAGCTTCTATAAGTCATAAGTTTTGCATCGACTGCTCTTGTGCCCCAAATGGACTTTTGAGAATGGTGTTATGCCCTCTGGAAGTAAAACTAGTGCCAAACTTTTACCCTCGTTGTTTTGGTTGTAACTTTCTCATACGAGCTATGTTTTGCAAACTGTTTAGCTCATTGGATAGCTCTCTCTAAGCTCTTTTATTTGAGTTGAAAAAACATAGTGTACCTTGGTAACTTTGTGTTAAGTACCAAAGACTGAATACAAAAGCACCACAACAGATATACCAATATAATCACCACAATTACTGAATACACAATAGAACTACAAAGCAAGATAGAAGAAACCACACTTTATTATTATAAAACCCTTGAGGTAGGGTAACACCATATATTAATCCTTATGGAAGGATAAAACTCCTCAAGCAATCATTACTTGTACAATCACAATATTCTTCACTATTATCACTATGGTCCCTCTGGGCCCCCCACTACCTCTCTAGCTACCTTACATATCACTATGGTCCCTCTGGGCCCCCCACTACCTCTCTAGCTACCTTACACTTTGGCACACTCTATTTTTGTGGGTTTTGAGTGGCTACAAACGTCATTTAGACCCTCAAAAATTCCCCACACGTTAATGACCTTATAAAAACCACAAAATTTGCATAAAACTAATTGTTTTACTATTGTAATAGTCCTTTAAATATAAACGATTGATCTCAAATCAAGAGAAATAGAAACCATTTATTTAACTCTATCGATCGTCGATGATCGACACTTTCCTTTGGATGCACACGACACTTTCCTGATCTGTCAACGCGGTCATCAGCCACTGGCCCAACTCCCTGACGATTGATTCGCAATACAACTCTAAATCAAGCGATTCAACCATCGATCGTCAGCGGTCTTCATTGGTGAATAGAACTCCTCACTGATTTAGTCAATGTCGGACCATTGGCTCATTGGCAATCGGTGATATCAGACAATTATCGAAGACACTTCCCTAAATTGGTCGACTTGACCATCAGTCATCGACCACTTCTGTTAGCTAACGTCGAAATTGTTGACATGGCATGATATGTCATCCTGAGGTGTCAACTTGGGTGATGTGGCACAACATGTGGATGTTGATGTGGCATGACACATGAATGATGACGTCATCATCATCTTCCCCCCATCGGTTGTCGATTCTCTTAGACGATCTAAACACTTCGTTGAATCGGTCGACACTCAATCATCGACATGTCAGCCATCGGCGACTTCTCTTGCTTGGTTCAAAACACTTCGCCAAATTCGACCGACCTCTGACATCGTCCCATCGTTGATCAACGACTTTTGTTGGCATACTTCGCTAGATTTTGTCGACGTCGATCATTGACTATCAGCGGTCAAAGATGTCCTTTGGTTGAACCAAACTCTTCATCAAACTCGTCGATTTGATCGTCGGCCATCAGGGAGTTTAGTTGGCGAACTCCAAACCTTCCGCAAAACTCGGCGATCTGACCATCTATCGTCAACGATTTCTCTTTATGAGTTTCCATACTCAGAAATTTTCGACCAAAAACCCCAACGAATCTAAGTCGTCTATCTAATCCATTTCCCAAACTGTCGAAATTAATCACGGTCGTTGATGTATTCAACCTTTCAAACGGACAATACCTTATGGATTTTTAAATTTATCATGATGAATCTCATTCGTCGATCTCGAGATCAACAAAGATCTCGGTCGTCGATTCACCAAACTGTCTATAACTCTACAGGCAGCCATTAAAAATCGAATTTCGATCATTGCAAGTCGAATTTCTATCTACAACTCTATCGCTCTACTCCATTAACCTTCTTAAATCGTCTGGAATCATTCAAACTCATTTTTCCCACAGATTTGGAGATTTCTCTCTATATTCTCTGTTTTTCCCCAAATATGTCTCAGACAACATCTGCAACAGGGAATTTCACCAATTCGCTCTGGTTCAAGCCCATCCAAGTCGGGGGTTTGAACCAGGCACTTTGATACCATAATGTGACGTCCCTTGACCCAACCAAGGGACATTACGGTGCAAAATACTCATAAAAACGAAATTATTGTTAACTAAATTAATTTTTTAACAGCGAACTAATTCCTTGTAGCTTTTAGCGACGAATTAAAATTGATTTAACTATTGTCTATAACTATTTAATTACATGCATCTACAACAGGCTAAATAGACATGAATGAAGTTAATAAACTTCATTACCACAGCATATAAATCATTATCATTTACAGAGATCATGCACAACACTTTATCTCATAAATACAAGACATAAAATAGATAAACACTTCTCTTTTAACAATGGTTGTGCAACCATTTGTTTGGGACGGATGTTCCACCCAACCATAGACTAATTGTTCTAAATCTCAATAACGAGTCATCCCCAAGTTGAAGCTAATAATCCACAAAAGAGGGTGGTCTCTTACAATCCACTCACAACGCATAAAACTCTCAACCCACTGGTATTCTCTTACAACTATTCTGATTTTTCATCAACTCCCTTCCTATTGACCTACCCAACCCAAGGAATGTACCCCTTCATTGATATCAGTCCCTCGAGCGTCTCATTCGTTTATCATGGTCTCTAAGGCACAGGTAACCAGAAATCTCTCAATTGGGAACTCAAGGAAACTCACTGCTAGGAAAACTACCACCAACCAACAGCAAGCACTTGCTGTTTTAGTGCAACTCACTCAGGAGTTCACTCTTCAGGCCTGACAACCTGGTTCTTCAGTTTCCAGCTCCAAAATACTCCAGATATGTCCCAGTTTGCTCTAGAATTCGCCCTCCATGGATACACTAGCTCCAAGCTCTCTTTCGTGTCTTCTACTTTCTCCTCATGCACAAAAACTTAATATGTAAAAATTGTTGTCCCAACCCATATGAATTTGCTCCCTTTGGCTTGTTTTGTTTAACTCACACTCTTCCCCACGCTGAATGTACTCAACTCCCATGTGCCCAATAACTTTGGGATGTGACCACTCACACCCACTCTCTTACATGCATTCAATTATTGGTTTGGAAACGCTCAATCAAAAATTGGAAGATTAATGTACAAATAGCAAATTTAGGAAAACTGGTTGAATTAATATACATGGGTAATTCCCCCTTGGACCCCTTTTGGCCATTATCCTATACACTCCCCTCTCTTATGGATTAATTCATCCCCATCTCTTGTCCATGTCTCCTTAGCAGTTGGTATCACATTTTATTATTAAAACATTGAAATACAGTTTGCATATTACATCGCTTTGGTTGTAGCCACACATTATGCCTACATAAGCATTAATTAAACCGAGGATTATAGTGGGGATGTTACAGATTGAACTGCTAAGATCAACCTTCATTGATATCATAGTACCCATTACCTCTTAAGAGGAGGACACTTTGCAATCTACCATGCCTCGAAGGATGAACACCTCATGAGCTTTGGTGGAGGGGTTGGGTAGAATTCATGAGTATCTAGCAAATCAATGTCAGGGACAACACATGCTTCATCGCAATAGGGAACGGTTGGAATTTTGTTCTTGAAATTCCCTTTGATAGTAAAGTTGGGCCTCCCTCCTACAGGTCTGGTCAGAGACCGTTGGAGAACCCTACAAGCAAGAGCTTCCTCTTGTTCCTAGTCCAAGAGTCCCAAATGATCGAAACCATCTACCTCCCAATCAAAATCTCCTAAACCGTTTAGATCTCCCCTTGATTCAAAATTCAAAAGTGGCAACAGTTCATCCATAGACCAACACAACTCTCCAAAAGGCATTGGTTTGGTCAATTATCACTGGATCGAATCCATCGACGGGTCGACATGAGAAAAAACAATAGAGTTAGAAATAGAGGTTGGTTGTTTATTAAATTTGCTTGAGCCCTGAAACTCTGAGAACTGAGCATTGAGAGAAACCCTAATGTCAGTGGCCAGGAACCTCTAGTGCTTTACTGCTAATGTGTTGGGAGAATGAATGGACTCATTGCAGTCTCGACTTAGCATAGCACCATCTTCAAGACAAAAAATGATAGTTGCCTTATCCTAGAAAATATCACAAGAAAACTATGCACCGTGAGAAAACTAAAACCAACTGTAGAGTTGATGTGGAACAAGCTACAATTTGGATGCCAAGCCTCATTTATGACATCCACATAGGACTCGTGGATTCTCATTATGATGACTAAATCTACCCAGAACCACAATTGGAATAAGGCAGAAACCTCAATAGCAATCAAAAAGCCTCAATAACAGCACACGATGTGCTAGCATTGACTATTGCATATAATATCAAACCAAGTTGCAAAGCACGAAATGTAATGATCATCGAAAACCTAAATCAAACCAAATGATCGCCAAAGATCTTAATCAAACCAACAAAAGAGCGATGAACCCAATTCCAAGGCTGATTCGGAAGTGCTTTGATACCAATGATGTGGGATTTCCCAATGAAGTGGGAAATCCCACTCACAAATCGAGTTCATACACAAGGAAATCAAACAAAATCTGACTATTTTTTATTGAGCAAATGAGATGCTTAAATAGCTTTACAAGAGGAAAATCACCTCAACATACTAAGGAGATAAAAGCTTTCCATATCAATCAAACTAGGATCTAAGCACAATACAAAGGATAGGTTGAGTAAAGATCTTAACTATGCCCATAAATATCTCAACTAGTCCCCAAGACTAGAAAAATCGAAAAGGATTCGCAAACAAATCCACAATAACAATCTTCTAATTATAATAATTGGAGATGACAATACAAATAGAAATCTTAAGGATTAGAATCTCTATCACTAACCAACTAGGGCACCATGGGTAATCAAATCTAACCAAATCAAACTTATTTTATGGAATATCGACAATACAATCAAGTGATCTACAAAGTATAAATAGATGCTCATATGTTGAGCATTGCAAGGGAAATGTGCATTGAGATATGTCAATATGTGAAGACATATACTCGTTGCCCCATAAAATTGTAACGATGTTTCTTAACACCACAATAACTCTGTTTTTTCATCTGCAATGTCCCTGTGATTTTTGATAAATTTAACCCGTGTATTTAAGCGTGATTAGCTATTGCCCAAATACCCTTATAAATACAACTAGTCAAGTGATTGAGCACAATAAATTCAACTTTAGCTTCCAGTTACGTACATAGTATACTTAACTAGGTCATAATCCATCATTCAAAAGAAGTTTTGCAAGAATTGCATACTAAGCCTTTAAACGCCAAATATAAAGGGAATGGAAACTCTTCGGCATTGTCAATCTAATTTAACTGCACTGAAAGAATGGAGGTACTCTTACAACACCACGGGAGAGATATTTCTGCATGTATTTACAAACATATTTACATGGATAACACTACTAAAATAAAGGGAAAAAAATCGAGACCCAGCATCTATTGTCAACAAAAAATCATAAACTAAAAAAATTATAACAGCATATATCCATCTTAACCTCGTACTTCTTAAGCACCAAGACGTTTGCACCTTAGTTTTTAACCCATCTAAAAAGATTGTTAAATTCGAGGTTAAAATGTGTATATTCTAGTTTTTTTTCAAGGTAAAGAGAATGTTTGTCATTTTATCATTGTGAAAATCGTAATTCCTTGTTCCTACAAATGACCAAGCATTATTTAATTCCAAGTTTTTATGCATGTGCATTTAATGTTAATTTCTTCAAAGATGTCAATTGGTAGTAAGTAAGAAAGCATCCCTGATCATAAAACATTTGTAGGTTCCCTATCCTGATCAGCCAGCCACAGATTTTGTATATTCGATATTCATCTTTATGAAGGCTGATGCTTGCACTAATAACAATAACATGTTTTCTCAACATTATCAAGCATAAGAGACATGGAAAAATAAGAGAGATGGAAAAAAAACTAAGTATTTTCATTTTCGATTTATTTTTGAACATTAATTCTCTAATATCTGATCTTGGAGATTAATGTATTCTGCAAGGAACAATTAAAAACTCTGTAAGCAATAAAAACAAGAGATTGATTCATATATGCTTTTCACATAACCTAATCAATCATTGTCAATTGGGTTTAGCTTGAGTGGCTGTGGGATGGAGTGTTATCTCCCCACGGAGAGTCCATTCTCATAAGTGGCATGTTGAGCTCATAACGAGTATATTGTTGTAACGACTTCGAGCCCTGTTGTTGACCTAGCCTTGTGCCCTGAAGAATCTAGGATTTAACTTGGGTGTCATCCTTGGAATGAGGAGAAGTGCCCAAGCGTTTCCCCCAAAATATGCTTCATGAAGAAAAAAAAAAAAACTCAATAGGCTGAAGGCCCCAATCCCTTTCTACACATAAAATGTATGTCCATGATGATATTATTGAAATAAAGGCTTCACCTTGGAAGACGCAAAGACTTTTAATGTATAGGTGTATTTTTCAAAATTATGCAATGTTTTGATATATTGCATATTAATCTTTGCCCTCTACACGGTCTGTCAGATTAAAGATTCAGTGTGTGCTCTATCTAATCATATATGTGTGCATGCTCTTCAGTTAATAGGTCATTCAAAAAAAGTAGTTTTGAAACTTGAGATTTAAAATTGTCGATGTGCAAGGTTGACTGCCAAATTCCATGCCTGACCTTGAATAATTCCAGGCCCTTTTATATAAAGTATTCTTCCATTACAAATTCTTAAGCAAACTAAAAATACCTTTCAATTGTCCACGCATTAAGATATCAATGCAAGACTAACATGCGTGAAAACCAGTTAATCATCATAGCTGAGTGGCACACTTCACAAGGTAATAGAATGTTTTTCATTGTGTATTTGAATGACATAGAGAACAAATCTCTGCAAATTAGAGTGGCAGATATCGGAGATAATTCAATGATAAATGGATTCTAGAAAGAAAATGAAGCTAAAGAGTGCATAAAAGTTGCCACCAAAGGACCAGCCTAACCGATATTCAGCAGTAAAGTAGCATAATCTTGAATACAAAGGTGCATATCACTTTTTCCAAAAACAACGGACTGCTCAAAAATCTCGTGACTCGTAATTATTTTATCATTGGCTCTTCAAAACCTTTGCCTCCTATAACAAGTTTACTAATAGATAGTTTTGCACATTGTTTTAACACTGCACTGTTGTAAAAGAAGCTCCTTTGCCTCCCAATCAAACTGCTTATTCCACTTTGTAAATCATTTCCGGCTTGATGCTTTCTTTAAGCATTCAAGATAAGCCATGCACAATTGTCCATATCGTAGCTTTGCACATCATACACTTCGAGACTCTAAATGCGCTCTAGCATGGATGCATTATTCATGTCCATCTTACAGTATATGAAACTGAAAATGGAGACATCTGTGTAGGCAAAAATGGCAAACCAAGATGTCATTGTGATGCTAATAATAAAAAGTACCAAGATAGAAAAATAAACAACGTAATGGACTCATACAACAAATCAAGAAAATCAAAACTTCTTAGCATTTGACTTTAAACCTGGACCTTTCATAAGGAAATTGGCATCTGACAGTTGTTTGTCATTTGCAGCTCATACAAGGGTAGTTCGATCAAAGTCATGAAGGTTGAGTAATTCCCCAAGTTAAGGTGTTTCTTTTAGTTCTTACTAAGACGTAAGAATATGAAGTTCCATTTATATAAATATTAAGCTTACCGACTATTCCGATAATGCAACATTTGGAGGGTACTCTTTCCACAAACCAAGTTCATGGTTGTTGAAGCTGCACCAAGCAGTTGATACAAATAAAAAGCTGGAAACAGACCTGTCACGTTCAGGGTCCAGACAAAATTCCTAAAAGACCATCTAGCATGACTTCAGGTCTTCTCGAACTGTTCTTGATATTTATCATGTTCTGAAAGTACATTTACTTTAATTGAGAGAATATAAATCTCAGCAATAACAATCTTCATCAATTTCATAAGACAGAATAATAGCTTACTTTGTGACGTCTTCGAACAATTTTGGGTGCAGACTTCTCCATTGATGCCAACTCCGTCGTAGTAACAATCTTATATACACCAATCTTATAGGCCAGGGGGAAGTCCTGGGTGAATTTGATGCGATAGAAACACTCTTCATAGCGCAGCAGCTTAGCCAAAGGAATTCTATAAGAAGTATTTCCCAAGCAATGCCAAAGTCCAATAATAAATGAAGTGACCAATCTCAAAAATAGGCCCCTTCTTGGAACATTTCTCTCTCAATGGTATACTAAACTCTTCGCATATACAGCCAAAGAGCAGATAATTGACCCCAGCTCTAACTCTGAATAAAAGTTATATCAGCTTCACTTTTCCTTGTCATTTTGCTTCATAATACAGAAAGGCTTTCATCCTGCAAGATATCCATATTGAAATTCATTTAATTTAGTAGTTGTACAAACCAGTGCAATAAAAATGACTCACAGATACAAAACTAATCATGGCACAGATTCATATTTTCTCAGTGCCCCAGAAGGTTGTCAAATAACAAAAATGTAAATTTAAGTTAATGATTATAGCAGAGAAGGTGGCATTGCTTCAAAGAATAGCCTAATTTAACATTTGAAAAAGCAAACTGAGCATTACAGCCCATCCCTATCATCTACTAATAAAACATAAAATCAATTACCCTTGGAAACTGCATACTCTGATTCTTAGCTCTCCCTGATAGCCAGAAAAACTAAGCCCACCTCTCCCCCAAAAGGAACCTTTGTGCCACCAAGCCATATTGTGGACAGGACTGGAGAACTGCCCAGGTCACCAGGACCAATAGGGCTGTATAGATGAGACCATGAGCCTAAGAGGTCAGCCTACTTCCACCAAGCCAGACTAGAATGTGGGCACCTAATAAATGCAGACCACGTACTTGAACCTTGAATCCTACCCACCGAAATCATTCAATACAAGTGAACTTTAGAAGTAGATAGTGGTTAATACAATTGCTACAGCATATGACCTAAGCTCAATCCTGCTACCTCCCAAAATCTTAAGCCACTTAACAAAAGTAAATTTAGAGGATCCAAGAAAATTGAATAGAGCATAATTCTCTGTTGTAGGAGTAAATGAATCTAATGACTCTTTTCAAGGTTAACCAAACTTAATATCTACCCTAAATGTGTCCCTAAATCAGTTTCTTAACATATTTGTCTACTGAAGAGAAAACAATTGCAAAAACAACATTTCATGTTTACATATACTTAATTTAATTTAGCTGGCCATTAAATCAGGTTTAGTCAACATCATTTAATCACATAACAGGGGGGTCAAAACATGCTTCTACAAAAGACTCAAAAATTAACAGCATGGGGGAAAAGAACTAAGATGCTCACTTTGACACATTTTAAGCTCACACGACCAGAATAAATTCATATTGTGGCATTAGTCATGAAAAGGACCATACTTTCTATCCTAATTTGCTAATTGAATTGTATACAGAGAGGAACACTGAACAATGATGGTGGCATTGGATTTGTATATTGTGTCTATGTTTTGCTATTAAAAATATAATTAAGGGTATGAATTCATACAGTTGAAGCCCAATAATGAAATGTGCAGAATATTCAGAGGTATCCTATTACAAATTTTAGTATCTATTGAAAAAACAGGTCCAACTTCAGACTGCAGAAATATGACTCTTATGTTATTGTTTGTATATGACGACTGCATTTTGTGTATTTGCTACATTGTGCACAAGTGTATGGCTCATGAATAATTAAAAGAGCAATGTAAATGTTTCAGGACAAGAGCACACCAAGTAACACTGTAGCTGTTGCAGATATACTTCAGGACAAGAGCACACCAAGTAACACTGTAGCTGTTGCAGATATACAAGTAAGAAAGTTGTCAAGTAAAAGAAACTTTCAGCCAGATCTATTTTGTAACAGATATGATAACTATACAATCACAACCAGATAGTGTTTAAAGATTTAGAGATTACTGAAATTTTCAAATACCAATAAAAGATTAAATAAATATGTGAACACATACGCAGCAAAGGATGAAGAGGATTTTCTTGTTTTCTGAAAGAAAAATTGCAGAGAATAAGCTAGACGATTTCAACCATGAAAAAACATTTAGATCGTAGATATTCACAGACAAGCCTGACAGTGAATCTTCTTAGGTGTACAGTGAATCAGTTCAAGACTTTCTCACATCTTAGGCTCTGAGTTTCAAATTCAGGAGGTCATTATGAATTTGTGTTCTTCACACAACTTTTTCAATGGAAGCAATCACAACTTTTGAAACATAGATGTCCAACAAATTTCATTACTATTGATGGAGACCACTTCAAAATCAGATGTTTACTTATAAACTCCAAACCTAAATTTGTAAGCGACTCAATCCGTTTCTCTGGATCAGAGAAACTGAACAGAGAGTTGATTGAAAAAACCCATTCCAACTCCTATGCTGGATTCAAATTTCAAACAACACACAGAAACAGTCAAAAACAAACACCAAATGTCAGATAGGACACCAATCTGATTCTGAACCCATTTCAAATTCAAGTCATATAGATTTTCAAGAACTGAATCTCAATCTAATTTGATAGCAAAGAGCACATTTCGAGTGCATTTGTTCTCATACTGAGTCATTTGGAAAGTTTGCAAGGTTAGAAAATGCAGGCAAACTAGTTGAGTTTACAACCATCTTGTCATAGGCGAGCTGGTAAGAACAAAAACAGCCAAATTAGCAAAGACAGAGTACAAGGGAGCTATGTTTGTATACATACCTACCAGGTTCAAGTTTGAGTTTACATACAACCAGCAAAATGTCTATCATAATGTTCAGCAAGCACAAACACATTAATTCTTGTAGAAATTCATATCTTGAAAAAAAACAACAGTCGCTCTTGGGCTATGGTCAGTTCATAGATTATAAACATCTTTTGATCTGTAAAATGTATCCATGGCTGCAAAATTTCTATTATCAACAATGTTTCTCACAAGCTAGGGTTCGCAAAACGTGTTCCTCTGGCTGTAGTTAGCAAAGTGCTTTCCATAAAGTTGCCAAAAAATATTATACCAATTATTTATTTAGCTTGAAAGTTCAAATAATTTCCAACCGCTTAGAATTTCTGGGCAGAGACTGAACGGCATTGGCAACTTGACATATAGAGTGTCGGCAGTGCAGACTATAATCTGAATTTAAATTTTTATTAATGGCCACAAGCTTCTTATAGATCTTTCCCAGTTATGGATGTCAATGCTTGAAATGAACCACTGCTTGAGTTTCTCTAGTCATAAACTTGAAAAGTATCCCTGCATATGGGCATTTGTTCTATATGAAACTCCACAGGTTGCTTTTCAATCAAACCCTGACCTGAAAAGGTAGCTGCAGGTTGGAAATTGGCTTGTCCAAGCTCAAATACTTGCCATAGACTGCATGTAAGCCTCTTCTTCATCACAGGGGAAAATCAGGAGTGCCATGCAATCTTTGGGTTGAAATGTATTGAGTAAATTTTCATAGTTTGCAATCCTTTTTAACATTATTAATTAAATAATCATTTAACATTATTAATTAAATAGTCAATGTAGCAGACCAAGTATCTGTTATGGTCTGTATATCAGGCAGGTCACCTCCAAGATATCCAAGCATAACATAGGCACTCTCCAAAATACACAATATGTCTGAATAAAAGTAAAAGTGTCAACGGGATCCAAATACATTTATATTGTTATCACGCTCCATTATCAAATGGTCATTATTTATGGACTTCTTTTCCTTAATATTAATATTTCATTATTCTAATATCATTTTTTTTATGCACTTGGTCACACTGCAATCAAAGTTGACAGATGTACAATATGATATAAACCTAAAATCTAGTTTGACCTCATTTGCTTGTTTACTAATTTTTTAATTCCTACTTTCTTGCCATTCTGAACCATAACTCGCCTTGCTGTTTCCTACTTTCTTGCCATTCTGAACCATAACTCGCCTTGCTGTTTATGATTGGTGTGTTGGTCATATTCTGGAAGGGTTGCTGCCGATACAATTCACCCTTTATCCTGAATATACATGCAGCTTTCATCCATAGGAAGATAATTCAGAACATCTGACTTAGAGTCTGCTATCCAACAGTAACATACCTAAAAATCTAGTAGTTAGTTGTAGTGAGGTCATATCAGCAAAATTTTCAGCAGTTAGCAGTGGGTTGGCAACGTATTAGCAGTGAACTTTTTACATAATAGTGCCCAGATCGTCGCTCACAACAGGTAGGTCATGTGGCATGGTTATGGAGCAGCCAAATATTGAGGGAGTGTTGTACAGACCAGTTTCAGCATGCATTTTGTAGGACAGAATCAATGACATCCATACAAAACTGCAGTAATTTGTCATGCCATGGTTGGGTGAGTGGAAATGAGCATTAGGTGAATAATAAATAAAGATGGATGAAGGTGTACAAAAAAGAGTATTACTAAAGATTCCTTGTAGGTAATATTGCAAGATCAGTTACTAAAGATTGGAAAGTTGTTGGGTCAACAAAAATTTCTTTCCACAGTCAAATGCACAAGCTGACAGATGACATGTGTATGATTGTGAAACTCTCGAAGAATAGCTACGTATGTATAAGCCGGATTACTTTGAAAATCCCACATGGTAGTTATGAACAAACCTGATCATCCAGAGGCAAAGGAGAAATTTGAGGCCATGCCCTGACTCCAAACAGATAGAAGATAGGAGATGCGCTCAAGGTGTTAGAAGTTGAGAAATAAAGCAGAGCAGAACTGTCCCTTTTTATTTTC